>VZTO01026574.1:86361-126349 GCA_013400615.1 Syrrhaptes paradoxus
TAAGCCTGAGTGGTATTTGACACAAGTACTTATGTGGATTGGAAATCATGCAAAGTTCCTTGATGACAAAATCCAGCCAATACTGGACAAGGCAGGATCTTCAGTGAATGCTGGGGTAAGCACTTTTGTGGCTTTATGTATCTGAATGTATAGGTAAACTTCTGAGAGATACTTCTGCAAGCCTACTTGCACTGATTTCACTAAGTAAGTATGTGGTGAGACTTAACTCCCATCTAGTAGCAGTTTGTGACATACATGTTTGCATGTGTTAATACTTCCCATCTCTGACATTTTATTCACTTTTTTTTTTAATTTCAAAAGCTTGAATTCTCTCGTGGTCTAGTAATGCTGATTTTGGAGAAGCTGGCTGCTGATATTCCATGCCTGTTGTACGATGATACGCTCTTTTGTCACCTTGTGGATGAGGTACTTCTATTTGAGAGAGAGTTATACAGCGTTCATGGTTATCTCAGCAGCTTTCCCAGTTGCATGCATATTCTGTCAGAAGAATCCTGCTTCCAAAGGTGGCTAACAGTGGAAAAAAAATGTAAGACTTCTGATGGGTTTTGTTGGCCTTTATATTGCACAATCAGGAAGAAAGTATGTGTCTGCTTACATGAATAGCCTTCTCAAATGAGATAATTCACTTGGACAGGGCTACTACATAAAACATATGTTGTTATCCTCTGTGATTATTTTGACTAAAAGTTGGTTAGACTCTAATAGTGCCTCTGTAGTTTGTAGGACTTTGGCCCTTAAGCTGTATGAAATCCTGTAGGCTTATTTTCAGACAATGTTATATTTATATGTGTGCAGACAAGGATTAACTTTAAATTGAAATAGGGGAAGGGTATTAACTTTTAAGAAATGAAGAGGAAATATATTGGAAAGGAGCAAGCCAGCTATTAAAAAACCAAAGTGAAGCCCCCAGTCAACTCTGACATAGTTGTTAACGCAGTTGCAAATGCATGTATATTGAAGCTGGTTTTGTATGAGGCCAGTCATCATTAGTTTTTATAACCTGAAAATGTAAAATTTAACTTACCAGAGGTAAGGCTTTTATGTTTATGTATTTTAGTGGGGTTTTTGTTAGTTTTATTTTTTATCAAAAACTTGAGCAATTTACAAGTCTTGTGCATCTCAGTTGCTCTTCAGAAAATGGACTCTATGCTTTCATCAGAGGCTGCGTGGATATCGCAATACAAAGATATCACTGATGTAGATGAAATGAAAGTCCCAGACTGCGCTGAAACTTTTATGACTCTGTTGTTAGTTATAACAGGTAATTATTAATCTATGGGCATTGCTCTTTTTTGTAATGAGTAGTAAAAAACTTCAGCTACCAGTATTGTCACTAGTAGTCACCAAATAATTTTGCAAAGTTGTGATGTTTGCAATTTAATAAAAGCTTTCCTGCTCATTTTGTACTTTGGACACTATCTCAGGCATTAATAATCTTGAGCTAGTGGCATGTTTACAAAACAGTAATTAAAAATGCATTTGATCTTTAGCATATTAAAACTCATTCATACTTGAGAGAATATAATTTGTTACAATGCAGTAATAAAAAATCCTAGTATTCCTTTTGACCGTGTGACAATTTAGAAGCTATGAAGTAATGTCTGCTTTCTTGGAACAGAACATGAGAGCAAGTAAGCTTTCAGGAGACACTTAATTGCATATTCAATGGCTTTATCCTACTGTGTGTGAGTACACTTTAGGGGCCATACTGGATGGTGTGGTATAATCACAGGTTGCTGTAAGTATTAGAATAACATGCTAGTGGAATCAGGAGGGGGAAGAATGTAGTTGCTTTATGTGTTTAGCTTTTGCATTGAGTAGTTTCCTTGAAATTGTTGAAGTGTCAGCTGTTTTAAATAATATAGGATATTCTCACAGATACAAGGTTGTGTAGGAAGGTGAATGTAGTGTTCCTTTTTGAAAAGCTTTTATTCAGTGTTGGAAAACCTAGAAACATTTCATTCATGTCTTTCCAGATAGGTATAAGAATCTTCCAACAGCTTCCAGAAAGCTACAGTTCCTGGGCCTACAGAAGGAGTTAGTTGATGATTTCAGGATACGATTAACTCAAGTAATGAAGGAAGAGACTAGAGCTTCCTTAGGCTTCCGGTACTGCGCAATCCTTAATGCTGTTAACTATATAGCAACAGTGTTGGCAGACTGGGCTGACAATGTAGTAAGTAATTTTTTTACTAAAAAAAAATATTAAAAAATGGACTTTGGATGTTTGTTTCATAACAAGCATTTTCTATTCAGTGCTGTTATCTAAGTGTATTCAGAAGGATTAATTACTGAAAAGAATAGAATGAGATGTAAATTCAGACATACTAAAAGATGTGTAAATAAGGACAGATTATTGAGATCTAAGATGTATTAATTATAAACTTTCTAGGGAAATGCAGAGAGAGCCTGGGGAAAGGAATAATCTGAAGAGACGAAAGAGTAGTCTCCTTTACATGCTCTGTGTTGTAAAAAATTAGAGAGTTGCTCTGAGCCAGTAGTAACAGTACTGAAGTGTGTGCAGTAGCCTATGCACAATGCTTGAACGACTCCCGTGGCAGTCAAGTGGTAAGATTATCAGCATGGGTATCTGCATTACACCACCGGTTAGGTGGTGCTCAGAAAAGCCACTTGCTGATCACTGGGAATTGGGAATTAATTATTTTGCTGTATAATAGGCTGGTGGCAGCATGGCTGTTCTGTGGCATTGCAGCTTTTCTATGGTTATTGGTACAAAAGATCAAAAAAACTGTTACATATAAAGTGTGTAGAAATTGGTATTGTGTGTGAGATGGGCAGCCTTCAAATTTGTTTTGTCTTCACAGGAAATTGGCTCTAGCTGCGTCTACCTAAGCATCTTGATTGCTTGAAAGCAAAACCAACAAGTGTTACCACTATATTACATTAAACTCAATCCATTTTCTTGCTGTTGTCAGCCCAGCAAACTTATGATTTAATGAACAATTATTTCTAAAACAAATTACAATTAAAGATTCTAGTTTATTTTTGCAAACATTAAAAAGTCAAAATCAGGTTTTTTTCAGGCATTTTGCTGTCAATCTTATAATATCTTTTTAGTATCTCTAACTAATTATCTAATCTTTAGTATCTCTAACTCTATTCCCATGATCTATCTGGTGTTGTATCTGAAACCTGTATCAGTTGCATCATTAGGATTAAACCACCGTGTTTTGTTTTTCACTGTATCAGGACCACAGGGAAATACAAAGTGTTTTTAAAATCTTTAAGTTTATAAATACGTCAGGAGCATGCTTTCTAGGACTGTGCTTATTAAAGTACCAATGAAAAGTTCAAGTGGTAAGATTATTTAGAAAAGAACTCATATTTGGTTTTGTTTCTCTAGTTCTTCTTGCAGCTACAGCAGGCTGAACTGGAGATTCATGCAGAAAGTGACACTGTCAGTAAACTACAGCTAGGGCAGCTGGCTTCGATGGAGAGTTCTGTCTTTGATGAAATGATTAACCTCCTGGAACGCCTGAAACATGACATGTTGACTCGTCAAGTAGATCATGTCTTCAGAGAGGTCAAGGATGCTGCAAAGCTGTACAAAAAAGAGAGGTGATTCTGTCTGTTTACTCTCCTCCCATATTACAATAGTATTTATTGATAAAAATATGGGGGTAAATAAAGGGAGGAATAGCTAGGAGGCAAAATTATTTTTCTGAATAGGAATGGTGCAGGATAGTAAATTTTAGAAAATTCTACTTAATGCTCACTTCAAGATTATTTTAATGCTCTGCTTTCTAAAGTAGTTCCAGAATTAGTGGGCACGTTAACTTAAAATCCATAGGAAGGATTCTGGGTTACTCTAGTTTGAACAATAGTTATTTTCTTTGTAGAGGTATTAGAGTTAATACAAAATGGCCTATAATGACTGTTCTGTCTTCACAGACTCAGGGTTCCTTGAATGTTTGCTTCCGAGTAGAATTTCTGAAGTACTTCATAAAAGGAATACAACTCGTTTATTTTCTAGATTAGATGGGATTTCTTTGAATGGCATGTTCAGATATTTATAACTAACGCATGAGTTTAATATTAAAATCTAAACAGTGTTAGACTGTGATTACTTTTAGATTTGAAATGGGGAGGGAGAACTCTCAACCATTGTAAATGGGTAAGATTTATTTTAAAGGATAATTTTAACTTCAGTTGTAATATGAATAATTTCATTATAATGACCTTAGTGCGATAATTTCTTTCAGGTGGTTATCTTTACCATCTCAAGCAGAGCAAGCAGTAATGTCTTTATCGAGCACAGCCTGCCCAATGTTGTTGACCCTACGAGACCGCTTGCTGCAACTAGAACAGCAGCTCTGTCACTCCCTCTTCAAAATTTTCTGGCAAATGCTTGCAGAGAAAGTGGACGTATACATATATCAGGAAGTAGGTATCAGCAAAACGCGGCCTGTGCAATACAGAGTTGGTGTGACTGGCATAAACAGCATGATGCACTTCTTTGTGTTTGTAGATAATTATGGCAAATCATTTCAATGAAGGAGGAGCAGCACAACTCCAGTTTGACATGAGTAGAAATCTGTTCCCTTTATTTTCCCACTACTGCAAGAGGCCAGAAAACTATTTCAAGCAGTAAGTAGGCAAACTTCTGATCTGTCAGTATTTCAAATTGAACATCCAGATGAATACATGTGTTGTACATATCACCAAGATTTTTTCAGTTAGTTCTGATCCACATTTAAAATATGTGGATCGTTTATGCTTTCAGTGTTTACAACTAGGAAAGTTTTTATTCATCACTTTCATAAAGGTAACTGATACATACATACTATTCCCAGCGTAAGAGAACACAGATGCACAAAGGAACCATAAAAAACCAGCACATAATGGGCCCATGGCTTCCTATTACATTTAGACTAGAAACAATTGTGACAAAGACAGGGTATCTGTTTGCTTGCTAATCATATTAATTAGGGGAAAATGCTCAGATTCTAGCAGCTGTCTTGTTAAATTGTGCTTTTAAAATATACTAAATAGTAAGTTTCTAATTATCTTAAGGAAAAATGTAGTTAGGGAAAGGTAGACAGATTAAGCAGTAAATCCTGTTAATACTGGTGGAAAAACTTAAGAACCAAAAGCCACGCTGAGCACTGGGAGGCAAACTATTGATGTTTACAAAATAACACACACCTAACGGAAAAGGCTTAGACAGTAAGAACAAGTGTACTGTTTGCCTTGGTATAAGCAGTACTTTTCAGTTCAGTACTTCTGATCCTTTTCAGAAGTCCATGGAGGGTTTTTTCTGTTAATCACCATGTGCACAAATTTAAGTGTATCTCATGAGTGCTTCTCATATTAATCTATATAACTTTTTCCTCTAGCATAAAAGAAGCCTGTATTATCCTGAACTTGAATATTGGCTCTGCCTTGCTTCTGAAGGATGTACTACAGTCAGCTTCAGAAAATGAAACAGCATTAAAGCCAAACCAGCCATCTGCAACAGCAGCACTGAATGAACTTGGAGTTTATAAATTAGCTCAAAAGGATGTTGAGATTCTTCTCAATTTGAGAGCTAGTTGGCCAAATACGGGAAAATAGAGACTTCTTCAGAAATGGTTAATAACTGGGTTTAGATTACCTATTTCAAACAAAAGCAAAGCAAATATGTTGTAATATACTTGGGTTCTTTTTTTCAATACTGTATGCTGAACAACTTGTTTAATCTAGTCTTATGCCTTATTCTATAAAGCTAAAAAAAAATTCAAAATGCTCCCGCCTTCTTTTCAAACTGCAGATCTTTCCACAGCTACCTTGCCCTTGCATTTAGAAACTGAAACTCTCTTCCTTTCTTATCAATATGTCTGCCTTGTCCATGTTCCGTGCTGCAGCATCCTTCTGAGGAATACAGAGTATTTACAGTGTAAATAGACCTGTGTACAATATGGACAGCTCTTCTCTTCACTGAAACCCAGATGTTTACATCTCTAACTTGGGGTAATGGATGTTCTGTATTAAAATGTGTATAAACAGAACACAGCAGGAAAGAATGAAGGAATATGTCACTTTGTTTTCATAAACACAATGTTGTAAGTTTGACATTTGTCATAACTTGCTGAAGTTGGTCTTTCCTTTAAACAAAAAGCCAACACCCCACAAGCACAAAAACCCAAAAGCTCAACTCTTACTTTTATTCAAGGGTAATGAGCCAACACCTCCCCCCCCTTTACTGTAAGCTACAAACTGAAGGAGAAAAGTCCAAAACTCTGTTTTAGTTGCCTAAAAGAGGTATCTACTTTTTTTTTTTTTTTTTTTTTTTTTTTTTTTTTTTTTTTTTTTTTTTTTTTTTTTTTTTTTTTTTTTTATTTTTTTTTTTTTTTTTTTTTTTTTTTCTTTTTTTTTTTTTTTTTTTTCAATTATCTAACTGCAGTTCTCAGATTATACCCCTCCTGTGCCTGGTAAACTTCAACAGGTTCTTGTCCTTTTCAGCAGAGTGCTCCAAGGGGAGTGGGGGAAAAATGAGACAAAGAAGACAACTGCTTAAAATCAGCTTTCCACAGCTGACAAACCAGAAGCAGAATTAAGGAAGTTGCCGATTTTTAATATATAGGGCAGGCCATTGCTCAAACTAATCCACAGCCCAGCTCTCCAGCATCTTTTTCTTCCTAAAACAGAAAAAATAAGAACTCCAGTTAGATAACAATGAGGGAAATGAGGTTGTTATGTTTTAGCGATTGCAACAGGTACCAAAAAAATTGCCTCTAAAACTGTACCTTGACCATGAGAAGTTATAACTGAGCTTGTTTCATACACAGCTGTTACTACCTCTGTCAATGAAGACAACACTGCTTCACTATTTCACATTTCTGCATCAGTATTTGAACCCCTGGGGTGGATAATTTGGGAGGTCTGCATTGAGAGGATCCCGGAATGGAGATGGTGGAGGAAAATGCCGAGTTTGGTTCAGGTTACAGCAAGCTGAGCAAGGCTGAGGAATAACTGACCTTTTAAAATCTTGTAATGTAAAATAAAGGGGTTAAGCTTAAACCAGCAAGTCCTTTAATTGTATAGTTTTGTAAATAAATCTCAGTAAATTATCTACTGTGTATATCCCATGTCTGTCCACCCCCACCCCCAAAAAACCCTTCCAATTAAACTTACACCTCTTCCTTGAAAACATCCAGTGTGATATTCACATCATCTTCAAGCTGCAGATCTTCAGTGCTCAGTCCCAACGTTTTAAGAGCTAAAGTTAAGAAAAAATAATTTCCTATGCAAGTTTTGGAAAGATCAATTTAACATCTTACAGTGGCCTAGATATAATAGAAGTTAAACACATGGAACTTAAAACTGCTTCTTTAACTTCGAGCCCTCCAGGCTGTGTATTAGCAGGTGTGCGATACTTCATCCATGGGTGTAGCTGTGGAACTATTTCAATAATTCAGTGCAAACCCAGCCCCCTCGGTCCGGCCCCGCCGCCCGGCTCAGACGCACCTTCCCTGTACTGCGCGGGCGTGATGCGCCCTTGGCCCACCACGTCCAGCAGCTGGAACATGGCGCCCAGGTTGGCCTCGTCCATGAGGTGAGGGTACTCCCCCTCGGCTCGCCTTCCAGCCTGCACCCTTTCCAGCGCCTGGATCAGGAACTCGCGTGGGCTTTCTGCAACGAAGAAACATTCCCCACAGAGCTGGACACTCAGCCAGCGGCCCAAGGCCACGCGGTGCCTCCTCCCGCCGCCCATCCCCGCCCCACTGTTGGCGGCGGGGGAGGCCCTGCAGCTGCCCAGGCCGAGACGGGGCGCCGGGCCCGGGCCCGGCCTGACGCGGAGCGCGGTGCCGCACCGGGGCGGTGGTAGAGCAGCAGCTCCGCGAGGCGGTGCAGCAGCTGGGGGATGCGGTGCCGCTGCAGGTACTCCCGGCACTGCTCCTCGCCCGCCGCCATCGCGCGTCGCCGGGAGACCGCGCGCCCCGCCCCGCGCGCCGGCCGTTAACCGTCGCCGCCCCGCTGAGGCAGCGCGAGGAGAGGCTCAGCGAGCCGCAGGGGAGGGCGGAGGTAGTCCTGCAGGGTGAGACGAGGGGCTGTTGGTACACGGAGGAGAGTCCTCAGGGAAGACACAGCAACACGGAGACGAGTGCGGGGGCTCGGGGGAGGGAAGGCGGCCGCTCGTGGCGGTGCAGGTCCAGCCAGCTCGGGGCGGCGGGCGGAGCGAATCGGGTCACGGAGGCGGCACGGGCTGCGCTGCCCCCGCTGTAATGGGTAGAGAGAGGGAAGCAGAAATTAATTTGCCCACATGTCATCACGTTAGAGCTAGAATAGAAAATCATCGCTTCCAGCCACGCTGCTAGTTTTAACGCCGTTGCATTAATTCATCCGGAAAGCAAATTACACGCTATCGTTTTTAACATTGATGCAAGTCTGAGAAGACTTCAGCCGCCTTTCCGTGCCCGTGCGGTAATGCGGGCTGCACCTGCTGCCGCCCCCCCCGCGGCGCCCGCCACCCGCGCTCCTGGGCCGGTCCCGGGACCCGAGCTGTCCGCGTGCCACCTGCTGGGACGGGGGCGTGTGCTCGGCCCTGCTGGCAGGAGCAAAGTCAACGATGAGCAACTAGGGGTAAGAAAGGTTACGCTTTAAAATCATTATTGCGGTTTACAGCATAGCCCGAGCAAACAGAGAAATCCATTTTTTTTGTCCTACCCCATGTGAATAGGAGAAAGATAAACAAATGTCCCACGGAAAAAAAAAACCAAAATTCAAACAAATCCAAAAAGACGTAACCATCGGTTATCAAATAAAAGTGGTCAATGATACATGAGCATATAGTAAAGACAAAATGGTATTCCTGTGGAAAATCTAGCACTATCTATATTTAACTATTTGCCAAAACAAAAATATCACAAAACATTAACAGAATTCACCTTTTTTTTTCCTTCGAGTGTGAGAAAGGCAACATCCAAAAGTGCAGAGATTGTACAGACTTACTCTGTCTGTATTCTTTAGTATTTTAAACTGATTTTGCTCCCTGCTTCAAGTCTTGATTAGGGCTGGAGGAATTGCAGGTTTGTAACAATGACCTCCCTTGGCAGCTCCCTGAGAGGGATGGAAACCTCCTTTTCCTAAGGAATGCAGTTCATAGTTACTGAACCCTTCCTGCATTTGACTTTTCTACATCTTTCACTAGAGTTTGCAAAGCACTAGCAAAGTTTTTTTCCTAAAAAAACAGGGTGTGGTGGGTTAACCTTGGCTGAACACCAGGTGCCCATCAAGCTGCTCTATCACTCAGCAGGATGTGGAGAAAATAAGATGGAAAAAGAGCCTTGAGGGTCAAGATAAAGGCAGTTTAATCAAGCAAAAGCCAAGGCTATAATAATAATAGTAATATACGCAAATATACAAATGAGTGATACACAGTGCAACTGCTCACCACCTGATGACCAAGCCTGTTCCCAGCTAATGATCATGGAGCAGGGAGAGTCCTGAAATCACAATCCTGGAATGAAGATAAGAGCCAGAGCATCTGAGAGACCATGAGAGAACAAGACAACCCTGAGAGAGGGGCAACCCAGAGAGGAAGATGACCTGGAGAGAGAGGGAGCACTTCCGGACAGATCCTCATCTATACACTGGGCATGACGTGCATGATATGGAATATACCATTGGGCAATTTGGGTCTCAGTCACAAACCTAAAGTCGAATCCTAGGCTGGTAACTGGGGCTGTGCAGACACTGGCACAGCAGAGAAGCTGGAAAGTATCCCATCAGTATGTTATCAATCAGCCTTCTCAGCACAAATCCAAAACACAGCCTCACATTAGCTACTATGAAGAAAATTAACTGTCCCAGCCAAAACCAGCGCACAAAGGAAGTTTTTCCTTTAAGGTTCAACAAAGATAATGGGTATGAAACATGTATGTTGAAGGCTGAAATTTTAAGAATAAACACAGGAAATACAGGTTTAAGTGTGTTTCTCTGACTAATGGTTCAAAAATCACTAAGCAGAACAAACCTCAATTTGCTTTATAACTAGGAATATTTTTTAAAAATTTCATTTCACTGTTTAAAAAGCACAATATATTCCTTGAAAAAAAGGTTCTGATAATGCATCATGTCGCGAATGTATTATCCTCATTTCATACAATGATAAATCAGCTACATATATGAGTCCTAAAAGTAGGATAGTTTAGGATAATTTGTGAGAAGCTCACATGGACTGTTTTAAGAGAAATTGAACTTCTGGTGACTAAGAAAAACAGCATTTGACAAAGATCTGAACGTTTTGTGGTTCCATTACAGAGATGCTGCTAATTGAGTTTTAATCAAGAACATAAACAGCAAATCTATTTTCCTGTGTTTAAAGTGTCCTGGTTACTTAAAATTGAATTTGGTTGAAATACTTAATACCTGTTATGACAGAAGCTGAGCCTCTTGTAGAATATTGTTAATAACTTAAGCCCTTTATCTAATTACATAGGACTAAATAGACTGGCCTGAGTGTTAAGGCTTGTGACGAAGAGGAGCAGGGACTGCAGTCAGATATGACGATGGCTGCAGGACAAGCATTTGTCTTGCTGAGGAAAACAGGCAGCTGGACATGTTCTTCTGAATGGGAAAGTAGCGAACTGAAGTCGAGGGCTGTGGGAAGAGACAGGAGCAGTAAGGGCTGGGAAGGATGCCTGGGTCAGCCATATGCTTACTCGAGGACTTCCAAGATACCGGCAGGTTCCTCGCCAGGGGATTTTACACTATACATTCATAAGGGAAAGTGCCTAACAGCAGAAATATTAAGCTTATGGGTATTAATTATCTCAACAGCCAGAACCCTTTCTCACTTTTGAATCCAGCCCAGCTTTTCCCAGAGACTGGTATAGATCTGGCATAAGCTGTTGTTAACTCAGGACTATCCTAACCCCTTGTATGTGGGTAGTACATCACTCCCTAGACTCTGCCCAAAAATCTGAGCACAGATCTCTCCAGTTAAAACCTGAAGCAAAGGCAGCACCACATGTTCCTCAGTCATACCTCAGTCATTCCCGTGTCCTTGTCACTAGGTTACCCACCCCATGTGGTGGAGCCCACGTTTTCCTTAGCCTTCCTTCCACCCAGCGTTTCTGCATTCCTCCAGGGTAGAGCACCCATGCTGCCACAGTATGTACACTGGCCTTTTGGATTTGATTTCGGTCAGGAGCTCCTCATTCAGCCACCCCAGCCTTCTCCCGTGTCTGCTCCGCTTCCCGCGTATTAGAACGGACTGCTCTGGTGCTTCAGCTAGCTCTCCTGGGACCTTCAGGGCAGTCGTCTGTGAGATTGTGCCAACAAAATATCTGCGGGAGACAAAGACTGCTCTCCTAAACTCCATGGTTGCAGCTCGACTATTTCTCTTCCTCGCTGCACTCAGAAGCTCAAGCTTTGCTGTCTTGCAGTCACTGCTGCCAAGGCTGCCACCCGTGTCAGTGCTCCAGACAGCCCTTCCTTATGTGTGAGTATCATGTCTAGCATAGCCAGACTCAGCTTGTTGAGCACTTCTGTCACAAAATTGTCCTTGATGTAGCACAGAAGTAGCTTGGATCACTTGTGCCTCCACCATGTTGCCATCCCAGTCCCCTCCACGAGAACAAGAGCCTGCAGTCGTAAGGCTAAGCTGTGAACGTTTGGTTTTTCTTAGTCAACTGCAAAATGAAGATTAAACCTGCCGTCAAAAATCATATACTGGGAAAAAATAAATATCAGGAATTAGAAAAATACTTACAGTTTCCTAGTCAAAGAGAAGTAAAAAAAGGGTCACAAAAAGGCTAGTTTAGTATCAGGAGACTTGGCACTCTTACAGAACTGGCCACTTCCCAGTTGACTGAAAACGCAAGAAATTGATTTACTAGAACTACACTGGGACTTTTGCTGAGGGCAAAGGGAAAAAAGAAGTTACATAGCAGGAGCCTTCATTCTTCTGAGATTTATAGTTTTGTCTGTTTAAGTGCCTCTCTGAGCGTATAGCTCTTAAGAAATCTGATGCTTTTGTTCTAGCAGCATCTGTAGAGCGAGTTCACTCTACACAGGGTGGTGGGGATCAGAGATCCATCTCCATTGCCTTCGTTTCTCTGACACTAGAACAGTAAAAAAGAAAAATCCCAAACATTTTGAACAACAGAAAGGCTGGACATGCAGTTAGGAAGCAAAAGTAAGCGGGGACTATGCATCTCCAAAGACTGATATTACTGATGAGTAACCTCTGTCTTTTCCTGTGTTTGACCGTTAGTCCACAAGTCTGTTTTAACAGGAGTCACTTCAGTCAATACCCTGTAAAAGCAGCTGCCAGGAAGAGCACTTGGAGCACTTCCCAGTGTCAGTGTTGGTCTACAAAATCCAGCGCTTCTGGATGCATCAACATTGGGGGAAGGTGAATGTCAATGTGTGAGAGAATTGTCTGTTAGGAATGAAAGGCCCAACACCGAGTCTGTGATGTGCTCCAGGAGCAAACATGCACTTGCAGTGTTCTAGGTTAAGGAGCACAAACGGAGCATTTCCCTTAGAATATTTTTTTTCCTTTGGAAGCATCCATGCTCAGGGTGTGAAGCTGTAGCCCCTGGAAGCACTCTGCAAAGTAACACAAGTGAAAACCAGCTTTCTGCAGCTTCTTGGTGTCTCCTTGATAATGAAGCAGCAAGCCCAGCGTGTTGGTATTGCTGTTCAGGCTGTGTGGTCCAAACACAAATCCTAAGGGGAATTAACAAGGAAGGAATAATGCAAGGCAAGATTAAAATAAAAAAAACCCACCCCCCAAACACACCACAGCCCCCCCACCCCAACTGATTATGGGTCAAAATAGGAGAAAATGAAAGAAAGGAAGGCAAATCGGTTGCAATTTAAGAATGGGGCTGACAGCAGGGAAAGTTTCTTGTGTAGGTTGTTGAGAATATCTTTAGAACTAAGGCGACAGGCCTATGTATTCTGCATCTGTGGTGGAAAAAGATAAAGGGCTGAGCTGAGAAATCCTTTTCCAGTGACCTGTCTACTCAACCGTGACACAGCTCTCCAAATTAGCACTGAGTAAATTTGTCACTGGGAAGGGGTGGCGGTCTCCCTTCTGCAGGATGCTCCTGTGTCACCACTTCCTCCTCTGCCTCAGTAGGCGCCCGGCTGGAAAGCAGCCGACACAGACAGGGGACTACAGGGGTGCAGCCAGGAGTCCATCAGGCTATTCAGGTATTTACACCAACAGGCCTCTACACCTGTGGCATTCTGTAAATACACTTCGTTCATACTAAACAACTTTTCTGAAAAACTAGTCTCTTGTGGTGTCACATCAACCATGTCAGTGACTGCTCCAAGTCAGTCAAACCCAGGTTTCAGAGCTACATCTGCCAGGTTTGGGAAATCTGCAAACAGGCACCAGAATGTTGTGCACCACCTTGAATCTCTACTGGTGTTCTCACCCTTAAATCAACTTCTCCTGGATCCTGATTATTTCTGGCAAGGTTCACTCTGAACACAGGAAGTTTCCCTAAAGCTTCCCTTCTCCTTCTGTGTAGAGAGCAGATCACAGACTAGAGCTAAGAATTTCTGCAGGTCAGCCATAAACAGCAAAAAACCATACACAGAAGAATCCTGCCCATGTTATTTGTGATGCATTACAAAATGAGAACAAGAGTGTGCCTACCATGTACCATGGATTCTCCAGTCAAAGGGCAAACAAGGACCTGCTGATGAATTATCAGCTTTATCTTTCTTCTGCTTAGGAAGGTGTTTGAAAGGAGGTCTGGACTTGTTTCGAGTAATAGCTTAAGAGGTACTCAAGGAGCAAAACACCATAACAATTTGCATGAAATAAACATTCTTGTGTTCCAAAGCATGAATCTGTTGTATGAATCTCCTCCAAATATTTCTGGAATCAGTATTTGGCATTTCTTCCAATTGTGAATCCTGACAGATTTGGAAGAGTAAAATGGATACTGGTTGCAGGCAGCAATGACTTTCTTCTAAAATAAATATTTCTGTGGTAAAAACAGAAGCATAAAATCTAGAGTACAATGAATACAAAAGTGACAGTGTGATCTGCTTCCCTCTGAAACTGGTGGTATTCAGAGCACGTTGGATAATACAAATAAAAGCACAGCTACAAGCAAAATACTTGTTGCATAACCAAAAAAAGGGTGGGGGAAATTAAATCAAGAACAGCTTGTAAATCATTCTAATGGACCTGCAAGTGCTAGAAAATGACTCAGTCATATTTGGAAAATAAATTCAGTGTTTTTTTGCCTTTGCTGGCCATGGGCAATGATGGCAAGCAACTAATAACATGGCTGCAGTGTTTGTTTTCTTGGCTGCAGCTTTAATTTCTAGTGGCTGCCAGCAATAGGAAAGCATCTTACAAACAGAATGCCCCTCTTGAGGGATACATGGGGACCACTTCAGTATCTACTGTTATGTCATGATGTTCGGTATTTCTATACTAGAAAAGATAAACTCAAGATCTAAAAAAAAGCAAAATATAAGCAGCTCAGACCAAGGCACAAATCGGGCAGTAAAGAGGAAGTTCAGGATTAGCCTTTGCCGCGTGCATCAGAACACGCAAGCCAGTACACAGAAAGCTGTTTAACTGGAAGGTAAAATTTTCCTCCTTCAATTACCATTTCCTATTCCTTAGGCCAGCTTTTTACCTCCTCTACCAGTTCTGAGTGTATGCATACAAAAATGCTGTTTGCAGTTCAAATTTCTTGCTTTTGAAAAAGATCACACCATAATTGTGAGCCTCTTCCCAACAGCATCTCCAAGACTGAGCTTCCAGATACTGCATAAAAGGAGCATGGAAATGTACATCTTCCCCAGATTTGCAGAAGAGGTTTGCTACGAGAGAAAAAACTGCAAACCTCTCTGCAGAGCTGACAAGCCAATGAACAATTTCGGTCTCATTTGATCTGTAATTGGAACAGGCTTTACACAGAACAAGAATCTTAATGCCTAGATAAAAGTAGCATTCTTAGTATTAACTATGATAAAAAGATTGGTTGGTTATACATTTGTGCTGCCCACTGAAGTGAGAATTCCTAAATCTAGCAGCTCAAGCAAAGTTAATTCTTATACTGATAAGGAATAAGAAAATGCATTCAGCTAAGCAAAGGAAATTTAAAATGATTTAACAGTGCAAAGACATCAGTAGCTGATTGTCACATGTGTCCTGACATGAAAATACAGAAATATTTTAGACACAAATGCCAAAAATAATTCCAGAGCAATTCAGCCCTGTACAGAGAGCTGGGCAGATTTTTTGAGCTACCAGTTGAATTCTCGGTGCTGGCACAGTATATGTCAGCCTCTGGGAAGAAAAAGGGCAAACTCGCTATCCAGACCATTTTTGCTTTGCAAAGATAAATAACGACAAAAACTGCATCTGTTTCTTACAAACATATAAATTATTTTATTTACAAAGCCATGTTACAAAAAAAATAATAATAATAAAGCAAAAAACAAAAAATACAATCGCTCACTAGAGAATATCTCCAGGCCCGGTGTTGAACCATGGCAGTATCAATCAGATACATGTTTGTTCCGGTTTTCCTTTTTTAAACTGTAAGCCATAGAATTTACTATTTACACCTACTTTAGACATTTATTCTGCTTACAATTATCACAAGCATGGAATGAATTCTATTTGATACTGCTAATACATAAAGGTGCAGGACAAAGAATGAAAATACTTAGTGTTACAAAATATGGATTGTAGAAAAGAAATTGGCTGTACAAGTATGGCATTTTTTTTTTCTTAGAATGATTGGACATGCTTTCTTCAAAAGTCTTCTGGAAAAGGTTCTAAAATCTGTAGTAGGAAAGCACAATATAGCAGGTGCAAATTCATTTCTGTGCAACAACAGTTATTTAATATATCCCATGACCGACCAGCTATGCAAAACCCACAGAGTTTTGTTAAAGTGCCATGGGTCAACAGCATAACAAAATATAAGGTGTAAATAGAAAAATTTCTTTTTTTCTTCTTTTTTTTTTAAAACAATAGTTCACTGAGAATCAGCAATAATAGAATATGCTGTATAAACTATTCTCTACAAAGGTCGATCAGCACTATGTACAATTGTTACATCAATACAAAAGAAGGCATACAAGTTATCCAAGTCGCGTTTTATGGCTGATGGGCCTATGCATTGCGTATGTGGAACAACCAAAGCTTCTGAGCCTCTATTGCTGGAAACAAATCACAAGATTTTCAGGCAAATGGGGAAGAAAAAGAACTACTGAATGAATGCTACACTAATAATGCATTATAGGCTGGTCCAGTTTGTATCAATTTTTTTTCAAATGTTTACCTCCATTTCACTTTTCAGGCTGAAATTTTTGATACATATAATTAAATCATGATTCTCTGATGATGAAAGAACACTGTGGGATTTTAGTTGGTGCTTAATTTTCCTGAAATGCTGTCAGGTGTAAGCCAGTTGGAAAAAAAATTAAGCAGCATTCAAAGGACAGGCTCCATATTCCAGCTTTCCAATTAAAAGATGCATGGAAAGAGCTAAAGCTTCCTAAAACTACAACATTGCTCCTTCAGTCATGGATTAGCATTATTTCTCAGAAGCAACCACTGAATCTCACAACCACTGTTTTCCCTCAACAACTAGAAATAGTTAATTGATTACAGAGGATGACTTTGTTACTGAGATTTTTAAGCTCCTGCAGTTTTATAACTCAAAATAAATTAAAAAAATCAACATAGTACTGCTCCTAAAACTGAACAAGACAAAAATTGTGCAAAAATAACAAAGATATGTACACATTTTTCAGTCTGAAGAAATGTACAATAAAAACATAATTCAAACAACATTTTAAAAATATAAACATTGCTTAAACTTTCCTAAGTTTCATACTGTTTCTGAAACTATACCGGTCAGTTAGCTCTGAAGTATAGCAAAACATAAATTATTACAAAATTAACACTATAAAAATTTATTTTAAGAATATTTCTAAACTTTTTTCAAAGGGTCTAGCCTTGTTTATAATTGCTTAAACATTTTTAGTCTTAAAATTTGCCTTAAGCCTTCTTTTTTTAAAAAAGAAAGTAGTAATAATCTCCCTATTTGCAGTCTCTCGCCTTTCCCCAAGATGTAAATAAACCAGCATATAAGTGCACTTTTAACACTGTAGAAATAAAAATTAACTCCTCTGTACTATTGTTCCAGTACCTAGTATTGGCTTCCTGATTATAAAATCTATATTTTATTAAAAAATTATTCAGTAATCCCATAAGAAACACTGTCAGTGCAATTCTATTAATGCAAGCCAATCTGCTCAACTCCTCTCCTTGCAAACCCAAACCGTTCACTGAAGTTATCAAGTGCTGTGATCTTAAGTGTCTAGAAATCCACCAAGATATGGAGATTTTACATGTTGAGCCCCTGATAACATTAATTACAGTTTGGTGCAAATATCCTCTATGCATTGATTGAAGTATAGATTCCTTAAGAGCCTGATCCTGGAAGAGGCTGAACGCTCAGAATTCCCACTGAAATTATTAAATGCTGTAGGTACAGAGCACCAGTCAGGATTAGTCCCTAAAGTTGCAGTGCCCGAGCTGTTTGCAAATTACTAAGAAATGCACTCAATTTTTATCCATAGGACAAGCTTAAATACAGAATTACTGTAATTTTTATTTAATGAAAAAATTTTGAGATCCTTTAAATAAATTCAAATCATGATCTGCATTTTTTTTTTGGAATGTCCGCTGTGTTCTGGTAAGGAAACAAAGGGAGCATTGCAACACTAACAGCTTTGAAAGGCATGAAACATAACCAAGCAGAACGCACAGATCAGTGGCAAATACAAGTGAAAAACTAAACAAATCACTGTTACAGTTTTCTGTAAATTCTCTTTAAAACCACAAATTCATAAAAGGTTAAATCCACCTGCAGGACATAGAAAAGAAAAACCCCGTGGAGTAGGGCTGCTGAGAGCTAGAGATTATAGGCTGGTTCTTTTTCCTTGTTATGGAAGAGTCCTTATTCTACCAGTCCGGTTTGATGTCTTCTAAAAGAGAAACCAGAGCCAGGTTCAAAATCACAAATTGTCTTTCAGTATATAATACTTCAATAACAACTGTGTCTGACAGAACTCAAACCAGGAATTTATTTCAAGTCCCCAAACTAAATTCCCTCCCTGTTTACTGATTACATTAGACCTTTTAGAAAAGGAACGGCTTTGAATGAACAATGTATTTCCTTTTGAGACACTCTGATTTTAGTAAGCTTTGGTGAATCTCATGTTCATCAACTTGGTGTATCATTACAAATAAAGAGCAGCAATTAGACGACAACTCTGAAGAATCTTTTCCTGTACACAGCATGTTTTCATGCACAAGGAATCCCCATACAGCATACACGTTGTCACCTTCCCTTAATAAAATGATCTAGTTACTCAGTATTTAAAAACCACCGCATACTGAGGTCTTGAAGTGTTAACACATTCAGGCACCTAAAAGCACTATGAAGACAAAAACACTTGATTAGTTATAAACCTAGAACAAGGAAAAAATCTGGAGAAAACAAGCTTTTAATGCATAATTTGTATTAACAGGCACAAATAATTTGACTGTAAAACTACTAATCCATCAATGTTTGTTAAAAACCAAGTAGTTTTTGCAGGGAAAAAGTAATATTTTTTTAATTAAAGCAACAATAGTTGGAAAAACAACCATGCTTCTATGTATACAAGCCCCGTTCAGGTCTCAAATAGATGCAGCAACATTCAAATTAAACACAAACTGAGGACAATTCATCATAGTTTAATCTGACTGAGTTTAACGCGAGGGGAGAGAGCAGACAGGCCCACAACCGTTATCCTCGCAGGCCACCAGTCCCCCAGGAATACCCGAGAGTACCTGTACTTCAGCAAATGTAGGAAACAACCAAAACAAACTACTTGTGTGAAATCAAAACAACCACGGGGCACCTTTATCTCACAACTCAGTTGAGAAAGCCCCAGTTATCGGTGGCAGGTGCCTTTCACAGCACTGCCACATGTCCCTCGGCCCCCACGGGACACCTTGGGAAGGCGAGTGGGGCAGCTCTCTCGGTAGGACTGCACTCAGGCGATCACGGGTTCCGACTGGTTTTATAGCCTACCACAGCTTCCCCAGTGCCTCATTCTCACCCAGTCACTTAACCCCGTGTTCAGTTAAGGACCCCTCTCCTCTGACAAACCACCACCTTCTCCTCCCTTCTCACACCCCCTCTGCACCAGCAGACAGCCCTGACAGGTTGTCTGACCAGGTGACACAGGGGAGGACATCCACAGCAACTGCTCCATACTCACATTTACCTTGGTGGCTGCAATTCTACTTCAAACTGCAAGTCTTTCAGACTTGTATTCATGAAAACTTGCCTGTTTTTTCCAACTATAAACCCCAGTGGCACAGCAGAGATTGTCTCTGCCTGCAGACCTTGCTTCCCCTCGGACTTCCCGATTATCATGGTTGTAACAACACCAACACTGAAAGCAAGAGAGCTCAGGTTCCCTCAGCGGTATCTTGTCTGCCATAGCATATACTTGCAGATCCGCTTATTGTAACCTAATTAACACCTTTATAAAGAAATATTATAGCACAGTTTAAGACTAAAATTTTCTCTAGAGACTATTCAGTTCCTAGATTGGCAATGAAAGCTGTCGACAAAGCAGATCAGATTTGACAGTGACAAGCATTGATTAGATAGGTAATCAGCATCCATGGTTCCAAATACTAAAATCCTGTGTCAGAATTTAAAAAAAAAGTTTAACAAAACTTAATACATCTTGATTTTCTTTTGTATTTGTGTTCTGATCTCCATATTCCACTACCAAACTGACAGTAACATATTTTAGCACTAAGGAGTTCGTGGGGCTTAAAACAAGCAAGCACTTCTATTTTTGATAAAGTTACGGAAACAGGCAGCTGAAAAAGCTCAGCGATAGCCTCTGTTTACATAAGGCTGCCACAAAATTAATGTTTTGTACTGTTAGGTTTTACCCATGGGATCTAGGCAACAGATCCCAACAAGCTCTGCTCCTCGGTAGTGTGTACTTTATACTGAGGTAGGAGCAAGAGCTTAAAGCAAAAACAGTTTTGCACTTCAGAACTGTTTTATCCCATGTTTGTTACTGGCAGTTGCATGACAAAGTGTCTCACACAGGCAAATGCCAGTGCCTGGAAGTATGAAGAAACTTTCTGCTTTTTTCCCCTTCAGGGTAGTTCTTCCATAGGTATACTGTGCATTCAGCACCAAGAAGAAAAAAAAATAAATTACTGTTTGGCAGTTCATCTCAAGATGCAAGTGATTTGGAATATTTTTAATGCGGATACAGTTGTGGGTGATCATTCCTACAAGCACACCATTCTTTTGCTGTGTCTACACAGCAGCAGCTAAGGAATAACTCCTCCTGTATAGTTTAGCCAGAAAACAGAATTCTGAAATACAGACTGGCTGTACAGAAAAATCCTCTGAAATTTTTGTTTACTTGTGACTACACCTTGCTGAGGTGGGAAACCTTTTCATACTAAGGACCTTGATAATTCTTGATAAACTACTCAACTTGGAAAGTCAAACAGTAGGGGCCATTTAAAAAAAAAATGAACTAGTCTATTAGTCCTGCAGACAGATCAGAGCTGGATCACAGGTCAAGCACCTGTCCTGACAAAAAAAGCTGAGTTACAGAATTTATTAACATTATCTGACTAGTAGTCTGTGTACTAAACAGGTATGGTGGGAGCACTAAGGATTTTCCACAGTCTAAGAAGAATTCAGATTATGCTTATCTTCATTATGCTTTCAGTTTCTCTGAATAGTGAAGTGCCCTGTCTTCTCTGTCCTGTTTCTGTCCTCCCTTTGCTGCTTTCACTTGTGGCCTATTTTTAAATGCTGTCCCTTCTGTGCCAGTTGGAGCACTTCACTGTGCCATCTCACTCAGCAGGGGAAGCTGGATAGAAAAACCACATCATCTGAGCTGGATCCTGCACAGACAGTTTCTGCTGCTGCTGAGTTTGTTTCAGCAAAGCAACAGCCAGTGAGCAGCATATAAGCCAACCTGAGGTGTACTACAGGTGGTGAAAAACAATCAGAAAACTTGTTATTCATAAAACTCACAGGGGAAAATAGCTGGAAAAAACTGAACAAGAGGAGAAATCTAATATTAGTTCACCAAAAGACAGCTTCTACAAAGAATTATATTCATTAAAAATTGTATTTTAAGGTTTTACAATATAAAATATTTCAAAACTGCTTAAAGAGTACTTAAGTACACTTTTTTAAAGCAACTTACTTGTCTGTTGTGTACTGGGTTTGATGTACTCGAAGGACTGGATTGTGACAAAGCTACACTGCTATTTTTTCCAATCTGAAAGACATTAATTGAGCAGTAGTGAGAGGCATGTTTGTCAGTTAAATGCAGAAGCTGGTAATGGCCTTCCCTTTCCTGTGCAAAGTGGCACTAACTGCTTTGCATTTGGAACACAGGTATTTTGCTGTTGCAAAAGATACATTTCAGATAGAATCATAACTAGCTCTCAGAGCCTGTATACTTTAAATAAACTCTTAAAAGGCACATAAATACAATTACAGCTCAGAAAACAACATACGAAACAGTTACCAGGGGTATATAGATTGCAAAACCCCACCTTGACCAAAATACTAGTTTCTCTAGTTATTGGAGTCACTTAGTGCAGCTGGTCAGCAATTGAGAGAGCAGAGAGTGCTCAGGGTCACAGACTCCTCCCCAGGGGACCTTCCCCACTCCTGGGGAGTTTAAAGCAAGTGTCCAATCACCACAGCACGCCCTAAGTGATTCCATTTTCTTCCATATAGAGTCTTCATTTATTATTGCTTAATAACACAAATATTAACCAAGAATCAAACTCCAGAGGTTTAAATTTGCAATTGTATCAATTTACTGCATCAGAGAATTTCTTTGGGAATGAGTGCAAAGTGATAGTATGCATACAAACATTTTAGAAGTACTTAGTTAAAATATTGCAATATTCAATCTGCATATTTCAGTGCTTGAGAGATCACAGCACTCTGCAAGAGCAATCTGTCTTAAGTTTTCTACAATGATCCATAAATACACTGTAGATTATTTCTGTTGCAATACGAAAGGGGAGACAACTGTAGAGTTAGAGTAGCAGCTCCTCAGGGGTTACAAGGCTGATAAAAATTAACCATGGACACCTGCCTGCAAATGGCAGATGACTGGAATTTAAATAGTTATTCACAAGGGTCAACAGACTTAGAGTAACATCAGCTTTAATCCTTTGATGGAGAGGTAGCAAGGACCTGCCTTCTGAACAGTGAGAAAAGCAGTTGCAAGTTTCTTATTGAACAGAAGGGAGTCTGGCGTTGGCTGGCAGGGTTTTCACCAGCATCACTCTTCTCCTTCCCTTCTGCAACATCATTTGTTATTTTGCCACTTCACATATATAGGTGAAAGGCAGCTTTTGTCTCCCTCTCCGTATCTGCCCTTTCACACACAGTGACTGTTTAAAACAGTGTTCTCCGTTCACATTCTATCCAGAAGAAATGTTTAAAGTTTTTATTCACAGCCAATTCTGAAGGCAGCTCCCGTGGTGCACAGAGATTAGAAGAGCAGGCCTCTGCCTATGCTGTTCCCTTGTTGTTTGGTGTGCCACAGCTGTTCTCTAGGTAGTAATGTGCTTTTCTTCAATATATAAATCTTGACTAAAGATACACAATCTTGTAAAATGTTTCCTAGCCATTCGAACATCATGACACACCTGCAAACCTTTCTTCTCTACATCCACATTCATAAAACCCTTCCATGAATAAATACATGTCCATTGTGTAAATGGAAAAACAGCCACTAGAAAATCGACTTGCTGAGATCCTAGAATCGCGAGAGGGGATATTACACCTCTTCAGGCTCTCATTCATTCAGTGCTCCTACGACTCACAGGCTGACTCTCCACACAAGACAAAGCGAGGAGCACCACGGCTTGCAGCACCGTGACCAGCTTCGGGCTGCTGCACCATCCTGCCTTCATTCAGAGCTGAAAGGGCAGCGCACAGGACAGAGGGTAATTCAGACAGACTGAAAAGTTACAGCACTCAGTGAAAATAAGAAAAGAAGATTCCCAGTTGTGTTTGGTCTTTAATAATAGGAACACCATTTCAAAAGGATTAGGGTAAGCCCAAGACTCAATTTTTTTTTTCCCTCTTTTAAGAATAAAGTATACCTCAAAACTCCATGGCTAACACTTTCAGTTACTATATATCCAGGCCAGACTTGAATTAAATTAGGAAAAAAAAAAATCAACAACAAACCCTGAGTCTATCACCAGTCACTTGATCTTTTTTCTGTGTTCTTAATCTCTTAATTGAATTTGCACTATTACATCAGGGAACAGGAGCAAGATTTTAAGTAATACTGATTTTTTTTTTGGTGGCATTTTTACTGTGATTGCATTTCTAGAACACAGCAAGTCAAAACAGCACAGATTAAAAGTGATTTGAAGTATTGGATTCTCCAGAGCTTTAATATTCACATGCAGAGTACGTAATATTATTTGACCCATATGCTTAAGTGGGTACAAATTTAATTTATTTATAGCACAAATAAACAATAGGAAATGTCTTTTTTTGTACTGCATACAATTCAGTATACTTGTCACAAAGACAATTAGCTGCCAGCCAGACATCTGAAATACAATCAACTCCACTTTACCTCCTATTTTTCATTACTAGTAGCTCCAAAGACCAGCAATATCAGAGAAAAGTGTGACCAACTTTTACATATATACACACACATATATGCATGTATACATATATATGCATATGTACCTGTACATGTATACAAAAACATTATGTTTAAAAATCTGCATATCATTACACTCATTACATATATTTAACCTTTTACTTAAGGACACGGTAGCAGAATGAAACAGTAGATCATCATAACGATCGTATTGGCAGTTTTTCCACCAAACTTTAGTTCACATATACTTTTGTCCTTATATAGCATCACTGAAGGAGAAGTCAAAGCTCTAGTGCTAGTGACAACAAAGTAAGAGTGGGTAACCTCTGACTTCAATATTCTGAACACATGCACACTAGAAAAGGTAACCAAATGTCCACTAAAGGTCATCTGGTAAAGATCTTAATTTCTTGATTTTTCCAGTTTCAAACAGGAAACAGCATCTGAGGTCAGGGATCTCAGACTCTCCCCAGAGGAAAGGTAGGTGTAAGCATTTTACAGAAGAGAAATGAGGAGACTTGCATAACATTAAGAAATGAATCAGCAACAAGTTTGGGAAAAGAAACAAACAGAAATGCTGACTCTTATCTTCCTGTTTTAATGACACAATTTATTTCAGAGATGAGAATTGAGATAAAAAAATTAATTTCTAAAAATTATTTATCCATTCTGGACATTCAATTTTACTTTCAGAGATACAAATGGCTACTTTATTAATTGAATAAAAAAACTCATAAAAATATTTTAAGAAAGTAGATATATTTTTTTTAAAACATCTTTCTATGATTGGTACAAAACAAATACAAATATGTTTCTGTATTCACCTAGGAAGCAAGTTGTGTGATGAAAAACAATCTGAAGCAAACATAGTATTTTCTTTTCTGAAAGCATGACATATTTCAAGTAAGTCAGACGTGGCCTGCAAAAAAATAACTGGAAGAGTCCCTTACCTGCCGAGAGATGGAGCTGCTTGTAGGATCTGGCACCGCAGAAATAAGGTTGGCAGTGCTCTTTCTATGAACACTATTCATACCAGGCATTTTAGTGATTTTACAGGCTTTGCTACTAGAACTAGAGTTTTTACGTTTTTTTCCTTCTGATTTGTCAAAAGAAAGGGGTGGAGAAGACACTGCATTATGTGCTCCCAGGGAGTGGTCCCCTGGGTGGTGCACAAGAGAAGATACAGACAGATTAGAGGAGTCAATACTGCTTACTACCATGCTCATGTGTTTCACTGAGTCTGTTGAACTACTTGATAATGAAGTCCGTCCTGAGGGCTCCGATTTGGCACTGAGTGGGCTTGTTCCGTTATTTGTATTGTGCACAGACATACTGTTATAGGAAGATGTAGCCTGATAGGAGTTCAAAGTTGAACTGGGGTTCAGGACACAGTTCTTTTTGTGAGACCCTGAAAATGAAGACGAGGAAGATGTCTGCAAAGATAATGAGGATGATGACGACGACGATGATGATGATGACTGCGGCTTTTTCTTTTTGTTACTTGAAGACTCATCACTCCGAGATGACAGGTCTTTAACTTTTGAGGATTTGCTGGTTTTTGTTTTGGATGGCTTGTGGGATGGGGAAGGGATGACTGCTGGTACTGGTGACACAGCTGATGGCGCCTTAAAAGTTGAGTCCATGATACTGAGGCTTGCAGCCACATGAGGAAAAGCTGTAGTGTGTGACATAATGGAATTTGTATCCGACGTTGTCACAAAGGCTGCATTTGATAACATGGCTGATGTCATTATGTAAGAAGAAGAAGTGATTCTTGAACTGATAGGTGTTGAAGGAATATACACCGCACTGGGGTTGCTGAAAGGCTGTAAGACTGATGCTGGAAAAGGAGTGGAGACATGTGCTGCTGGAGAAGGCATGGGACTATCTGCTGCAGGAGGAATTTTCCTAAACACAGAAGGGAAAGAAAAAAAAAGAAGAAAGTCTTAGATACATAAAAAATTCCATCCCAGCAATGCAGATAAGAAACGATTTCTGTGAAGGACCAAATTATTAAAAAAGGTAAACCTAGTTCATTCTAATTTTGATTCCCATTCTACCGATCACACACACTTGGACATTCACAGTTCAAAATGAGCCCTGCATTTTACAACAGCTTAAAAATGCTTTTACTTCTGTTTCTTTTTCCTCTTTTTAAACTTGCAAGTCCATTATGAGGTTCTTCGAGATATCATACAAACAACAAAACCCAGACCACATGTGTTTTAATATTGTAAAGATTCATGAAAGCTGGGTCATGAAGTATATTTTCCTAAAAAGTAATTTTGAAATGAGGCACATTAGCTCCATGAAGGCAGCGGAGGCCTAACAGAAAATGACTGGGTAAAGAACAGTGCAGCATAGTTTTCCTTATAGAATTCTGTCATGGCACATAAGCCCTAACTGTGTAACTCAGTTAAACCAGTACTGAGCTCCATTTCAGCACAAGTGCCCCATGTAGCAATTAAGTACATAGTGTTACAATTTAATTACTTTATTACAAGTTTAATTTAATTTTTTTACCAAAAAATTAAAAATGCAAATAAAATGCCTGATGGTGGGATCCATAAGCATTCTAGTCACTATGTTTCAGTCATTGCATATGTTTTGCTTGAAAGTACAAGTTATGGAACATTTTCAATATCAACCTAAACTCACAGGTTATATTTGATATGGGGAGTAAATGAGCCAGTTTGGGGGGTTGTGAAGTACTTAATCACTGAGCTAGGGGAGGAAAGGAGAAAAGCTCATCCCTTTCCCAGTGCAGTGCTATTCCCACGAGCTCATTCAAGAGCTGGTTAGACAGGATTAACTAGGTAAGTTATTGATACTGAAAAACTGACAAAATATTAAACTATGCTTGATAAGCTTTGTAACCAGTTGAATGCTATTCTGAGAATAAAATCTAATATTACTTGTGAAAATAGTAGAATGTATTCATATTCCTTTCAATTCAGCCACCATCTTCTATTATTTTATCTAATTCAGTGTTAACAAAGAACTGGACTTCCATAATGTCTCTTGGAAAATTATCATGTGAGCTTTTCTCATTATTTAGACTAAAATTTAATTCACAGTTTAATCCTATTTCTCTTTGTTAAGAACCTGTACATCACCATAACTCTGCCCTTGTTATCCTCACTACTGACACCTTTCCAGTTATTAAAGGCTTACTCTCACCCTCAAAGCAATATGATAAAAGAGCAGCACGGGGTGTGCTGTTTTATCATAAATCAAATCCTAATTACAAGTGTTCTCTCCTGGTATTCTTCCTGTGGAGACCATCAGACAGAACACTGTTTATGGCACAATTACATAAGGGATTACATATAGTCCATGCCTCCAGAAATGAAGAAGTCCTGCTGCCTGTGACTTGCTATGCAAACAAAGCTGCTTATCAGATATGTTCCACAGTTTATTTTTAAAGAAGGGCCAATAATTCTTACCCACCTTTGTAAAGCACTTTGAGAACCAGGGATAAAAAGTACTTTGTAAACGTTATTATTGTTCTCACAACATGGCCTTGCACCCCTGTACCTTTAGCCACAGCCACAGAGCTGCATTAGCACCAGTTATAAACTAACAGCTTTATGCATTCCCCTGCTTGGGGAAGACAGGAAAAGATCAGTCCAGGGGAGGGTTGAGGACAACAGAGGAATACAATAGGGGTTAAGCACTGTGTGCTTCCTGTGTTATACAGAAAAGTAAGTACGGATGGAATTCATTAAGATATTAGAGATTACATAGACAGAATTCGGGAAAACATTTACAATTGGATTTAGTGGGAGCAGGATAAGGCCTGTTTATTTCTTGTACCATGTAACTACTATAGAGGTTATTTCTGGTTTTCACGATAGTAGTGGTACTAGTGACACATTTTTGCAGATGCCCAAGTGTCTTTTCTCCTGACAAACAAAGCCAATAGATAACAAATTTTAAACCCTCCTATTTAAAGAAACCAAATTAGTTTTATTTGTGGAAGTAGACAGACACTAGTTAACAGCCAAATCTACAAAGTAGAAGAGAGGAACCCTTTGCAGATCAAGTGTGATCTGTCTCTAAACAGACATGAAACTGTCCCTTTTTACAGCAAACCCAACCATTTCCAAACTATGTCTCCCAGCACAGTAGCACTGTTATCATCAAGTTACCAGGTTAGTCAGACAAGCCAAGCTTTAGTGTTTCAAAAATATATTTAAATAAAAATCAAACCTTGTTTATCTAATGGCTGGTATCCAATGAATATAACACAGTCCTAATAATAAACAGTGACATGAAACACTGCACTTTAGCGTCATTACATTGGAAGAAGAATGCATGTTCTGTAGCAGAATACCCCCAAAAAATCAATCCTATCTGCAGATGCTATGAGCTTTTCAAATATTTACTTTTTAAAAAATAATTATCATATTTTTCAGAAGTGCCGTCTATTTTAATGTGTCTGTGTAGCCAAAACCTATAGTGCTCGGAACCTGCATACGTGATACAGAGGTGCTTCAGTAGTTACTAATAATCATAATTTTAAGACGCCAAAGGCATTATGGGCAGTATGGACTAAAAAACTATCAATATTCCATCTTATGCACAGGCAAATGTGTACTGAGTTCCTTATCTTACAACACGAGTCTTACAGTGCAAAGTCTGAATAGGTGATATGGGTGCATGATAGAGGTATAAAAACCTAGGCAACATCTAAACTGTGTTATAAAACAGTATGATATCAAAACATATCTCCAAACCCAGAAAATCCTGAGCTTTAATGCTTTTAAATAATGTTAACAGAACTACTGAATTATTCCTCACCAGATTCAGAGGGACGAAAAAAAAAAAAAAGTCCTAAACCTGGCAGAAATTTACATCAGAATAGGAGATTGTCTTATTGTGCTGCATATTCCTTAACAGAGAAGAGAAAATTTGTACTCATATTACTGCTATGACTTAATACAGAGGTAATTCTACAAACGCTTCCCATGGAGTGTTTAATTTACAAGTTTTACAGAATTAAAAACGTTAAACTACCCACCAAGTGTAAAAATCCCACTTACTTCCACATCTGTGAGTTCAAGTGTTTTTCCACCATGGAGTTTAGTGCGAATCGAAAATGGTCCCATCTTCTGTCAAAGACATAGTACCCTCTTCCCATTAAGCGACTGCCATATGAACAAAACTGAAAGAAAAGATATTTCAATGTTGCTTATAAAAATATTCCTGCATTGTAAAATAATTGTCATTTATAGATCAAGGAACATCTTTGTAATTTGTACCATGCATATAAAACATCTTTTAAAAGGTGTTTTTCACTACCTGCAGCATCCTTTTTGCATGATATATGAAATACGTGCACAATGTTTCAGCTTAGTGTAAAGTATACTTCAATCTTCACTAACAAGTCAGTTTACTATCAGGTACCTATGTGTGACGGAGAAAGAATATAAATGCTGAGGTACTTGTAAGGAAGCAATTCTGGCTAATAATACTCTTACTGCCTCAGAATGACAGTTACACCATTGTGTGTACATTAAATCTTGTAATTGTGTAACAGAAATAAAAATATAACTGAAGACAAAAAAAGGTGCAATGAGAGCATCTTTAGTATCTAGTTAATAAACAAACTAGTGACA
This sequence comes from Syrrhaptes paradoxus, assembly GCA_013400615.1. NCBI lineage: Eukaryota > Metazoa > Chordata > Aves > Pterocliformes > Pteroclidae > Syrrhaptes > Syrrhaptes paradoxus. Next base: position 115,707 of record VZTO01026574.1, read on the forward strand.
TTTCAGTAAAAAAAAAAATCATTGCCATGGCACCTGTGCTACAACAGAACACCGGATACATTCGTTACAGCACATGAAAATCATCTAGAAGAGTAGTAAATATTTTGAGAATTTTGCAGAGCTCAGGAGTATTTGCACCGCTTCCTCTGGAGAACTTCCTGCAAAGTCCTACTACACTGCCATGGTATGATCAGGAATCTACCCTGTCTTCAGTTTGGTCTTACTGATCTCACAGTATGTAGAGAACTGCCACAACACCTATTTGTGGGAGAGAAACCCATTATAAATCATCCTCAGAAAACAAGACAACTCTCCACCATGCAGGGACCAAGGCACACAAATTCTGGCCGAAGCAGAGGCCATTGATGCAGTAGAAAAGCGTCAGTTTAAAGCACTTCTCAGCTTAATGAACAGCATGTGGCGACTATAACTGTTTATCTTAAGTCTGTTTCACAACAAGGTTAAACAGGTTAATTAAAACCACCACCGAAGTTGATAAACAAGGCTCACCTCCCAGTGAGGTGATACAGATCAGTAGCCACTAAGAGGCAGTTTAAGAAGCTACTGCCTTTTCCTTTTCAATTACTACCACCTAGCTGGGAGAGGGAGTATGTAAGGAGAGCAGTCCACTTCAATATGAAATTTATCAAGTTAGCTTGAACTGTGCTGAAGGCAACTTACATGGCCTTTTCTGACTTCATCTTGAAATGGACTAAGAACAGTTGCACTGTCAGTAAGGGCTTCAGCTAACAGATGCTAACATTTGGAAGAACAGATGAGTAAGTGGGATTTACCTTGAAACAGAACTATGATCCTAAAACAAAACGGCTATTGCCAGCCATGCCTCACCAACAATGCCTGCATGAGAACTGGCTGCGCTTAAATTATTTTTTTAAACTGTGTGGACACCCAGGAGTGAGCCTTTAGTTTTTAACTCAAAAAGAAGCAGCCAGCAAAAATGAAGTAGAACACAAGAGAACCAAGGAAGCAGGTTACTGCGTATCATAGCATCATATGGACTACAATAATTGTTTGTGTTTGTTTTATTCTGAATATCATACGGAAAACACAGAAGTGTATTCTTCATTAATTTTATTATTTGGCTCAATTTTTACAAGAACCAACTGCTTAGAAGTTCAAGAGTTCTCCCATTGCTTCTTGGTTTGTACAGTGTAAACAGTCACACTGCAGAGACAAGGCCACAAGGCAGCTCTTACCACTTACAATGAAATTTCCACTAACACAGGAGAAAGACAAAAACAGCTGCCAGAGAAACACATACTTAAGCCACCACCAGAGCAGATGGGTATGCTCTAGACTTTCCATTTTCAGATGAATGAAGCAATAGCTTGTAAGTCCACATACACTCACATAAATGGTATTTAATTACTGCTTCACACCAGACCACAAAAACCAAAGCAGCACTGTAACAGCACTTTGCTGCCATATGATTTTCAGAACTATAACCATTTGCAAGGTACAGTTTCCTAAGAACTACGACAACAAATAGATTATCTGTTCATATCACATTTAAAACAATGCAACTTTTCTCAGTTTAGCAGAATTACACCTGAGTTACAGTCTGTACAGTCTATGGAGAGTGTCAAATAAAACTGTAGCTTCTGATTTTCTGCTGCTCATCCTGTCCTGCAACCTAGCAATGTTTGTCACATGCACTGACCAGTCTTCTCCTACCTTATCCCATCCGTACCATTTTCTGTCAAACGTATTTGTTCTCTTCAGAATACAGTTTTCAGAATGTAGGGTCCTAATTCCTTACATTTTTACTAAATTATTTCATTTTTCTCCCTTCTCTTATTACATAAGAATAACAGCAAGGCATGCCAGAGACAGACACATACCCCAAGAGGTCTGGGATGGTGTCCAGAAAAATGACAGTCTAATTTCTCAGATTCTTCAGCTCCATCCGCTTCTCCTTCATCACTGGACAATCTGCTTGTTAAATCTCCTCCCATGGAAGGCAGTGGCAGTTCTGGTACGCACCCACTGTGGTTTGAAGAACTGTTGCTGTTTATGCTATTTGCAGATGACGGTCTGGAAGGAGAATATACATTTAAATCACCAATGTTCAAACGTTCTGTAAACCTGCCTGCCGGAGTCAAGTGTCAAAGTAAATTACACCTAACATGATAATATAAAGAAGGACAGTAAAAGATACAGAATACCTGACATTTCATCCTGCCAGAAATATATCCCTGGTTATCATCAAGTTAGCAGAAGCACCTTTGTATTGCCTGAAATTTTAAATTTGCCATGAAGTTGAGTTTCAGATCTTGAGAGAGGCAAAGTATATTAAAAATGCAAACAAAAATCAGATGTGTAAAATCTTCCATTACTCTGCTACTTGATTAATCCCAAGGGTTCAGTTATGGAATTTTATTTCATACCAAAATCCTACTGAAATTAGCATACTAAATGTAGTAAGAGCATTCACCTGACACCCTCTACAGCTAGACTAATAAGCGAAGTAACTGGGAGGACCTCTTACAGCATGTAGGTTTTCTTTACAGTTGTCTGAAATCGCAAAACAAAGTGGGAATGCCTTTGCATCACAAGGTGTGATGGTGCCTTGCCTTTCAAAAGTAGCTTGGGAACAAATCATATTAGAAGTGGGGTGAAAAGGATTCTCAACTACAGTCTGTACAACCAAGCATATATGTGGACCTCTGAGGTTGGAAGAGATGTCCGCATTGAGCAAAATCTGAAGATCTTAAATTTCATTAATTTATGCTCTTAGGACACAGCAGCCACCAAGACTGTGGACAGGTCTCCTCTTCCAAACTGAGCAGGGATTGCTCAACAACATCCCTCAGCTAGAAGTAACTGCTGCAGTTGCTGTTGCAAGGGATAGATTGTGCGAGTGCTCCTCAGCCTTCAGGAAAAGTCGGCCAGGTCAAGCCAAGTCACCTTCAGTGAAACTGGCAAGCTTTGCCTCAGCAAAGCAGGGAGCACTCGCATAACCTCTTCCAGCAGCAGAGCTGCAGGCTTCCTGGCTCCCAGCAGCGCAGTAGCAAGGCTTTTCTCTGGCACAGCTGCTTGCAAAAACAGACGGCAACAGAACAGAGGCACTGCAGCAGAAAGAGAAGTGTAGACTGTACAAACACAATGTGTGACTGCTAAAATCCTCCTCCTCGTGTACCACTACCTTTGCAATTTCTTCAGCTGACTCTCACTGAATCACATTCCAGTTTTGTTTCTTTGACTGTAACACCTACTGAAAACAATTATGGGAAGTTCCTCTGTGCTCCTCTCTATGTAAGGACTGCGTAAGGTTACTCCTTTTACAAGAATTATGCAGACTTCTCACCTCTTTATTTATTTACAGGTATTTTTTCACTCTCCTTTCACTCAAACCCTGTAAGACCCACCTCTGCCACTGTATGAATAAAATTACGGCTTGATGAACACACAGAGAACATTGGAAATGGCCGTCTCTGTAAGACTTGGGATAGCAAATGCAACAAGTATCTCTTTGAAATAGGGACTATCTTAGTACAAAAAACACAAAATGGGCACCCAATTCTGATCAAGACTTCTGCAAATAAAAGAAATACGAAACAAAATAAATACGAAGAAAACCAACTAGTTCAGCTCTACCTACTCCAGCCAAAAGCAGTACCAAGAAAAACCCCCAGGCAACGAAACAAAATGTATGGGAAGTTTACTACAGGGTAAGTAGAATTCAGTAGATCCAATACAAGACACTATATTTTCTAAAGGGATGTCTTTATAAGTTTGCATTGTCTGTCTGAAGACTGTTTTTGTCCTTTACAAGAAAAAGATCTTCAAAATGAAGAAAGACATGCTATGGACAGTTTCAAATAGTTTTAAGAACTAGCTGCTTACACTGCCATTCACACTAAATTGCAGCTTTTTTTAAACATGGCATTTCATTAATGTAATTGGTGAAGAATTTGTGGAGAAAAATTCTACATAAATGTGCAGAATTTCACTACTGGTACCTACCCTGATTCTTGTAAATAGATTTTTATTCCCAAAAGTGCCAGATTTGACTCGAATGTAAACTTTCCTAATGATCACTGACCATTTTAGCAAAAAAAAAAAAAAAAAAAANAAAAAAAAAAAAAAAGAAAAATGCAGTCAGTCTGAGATTTCGATCAGAGGGTGGACATGACCCCTCACCCTGTTCCCAATCAGATCACAGCCTACCATAGACAGATTTAGGTTAATATAAACACAGTCTATCTGCTACTGCTAAGATAAACTCTTATATTAATATGTTTGATCATGCAATAGCCCAAAGAAATACCAAATGCTTATAAAATAAGCTGTATGAAAGACTATGACATTTCTTAGAGCACCTGCAGAATGCAACATTCCACACTGGAGAACTGCTTACCTTGGAAGTACAGAATTTGGTGGTCTAGATTTTGCAGGAGATGTTACTTTAGATTCTTGCCCAGAGTTCACTGAAGATCCTGACAAAGAGTCTTGTGCTGGTGTGGGCTGGCTCTGATAGCTTTCCCTTGCAGATGGTGGATGCTCTTTGTCTTTTGCAACTTCTTTTTCCCTGGATCGAGCTTTGTGTTCAGCTAGAAGGATGTCAAACTGTTTTTTACGGCCTGGAACTGCTCGTCGATGATTAAGTGAATGAGTCTAAAAATAGGGTGGTTAAAAAGCATTTGTGTGTGCATGACATTGTTTATGAGTCCTCTATACTTCCGATACACCACAACTCTAAAAGATAAAATCTACTTCAAACAACTTTAGCCACAATTATGGAAATAATACTGTTATTCCACATTATCTTTGATAATTTATGAAGTCATTCTTAAGAAATGCCAACATCAAGGCTAAAATTACTTTTTGCACAATTTTCATATAATAGAGTCTATTGACTTACCTTCTCCAAGACAGAAAATACAATTCCAATAATTTTAAAATATTAAGAAGTAACATCATTGTAGCTCTTACAATTAAGAATCAATTTAATTGGATTGAAAAATGTGAATACACTTTAAAGCGTATTTAACTGATCATCTCTACTGACAGGCAGCACACACACATACAGATGTTCACTATAAATGTCTTATATTGCTGCTACTTTTTGACATGAGACTTACTACTATCACAAGGGCAGCCTCCAAGTAATTTATTATACAAAAATCATGTCAATTTTTTAGAAAAAATTGACTATATTTCAACATTGTTGCACACATGGACCAAAAACGGAGCATTTAAAGTAATGCCTGTGCTTCTGCATGAATCATTAATGCTTTCTGCATAACAAAATGACAAGGAAAAAAAATCTTTTTAGAAATATCAGTGGAATAATGCAGATGCTCTGATTCAAAGAAACAGAATTACTCAAAAGAATTACCTGAAGACAGCGTCTGAATACCATACCCATTGTCTGTAAGACAGGAGCAGGTATGACCTCTCAAACTACTGTGGCAGGATTTAAACTATAACAAAGCATCTGATATTTTATCTTCTAAGAAAAATACCTTGCAGGTGAGCGATCTTGTGCAAGGTTTCTTTGTTTCAGGATCCAGTACTCCACAGTGTTTATTTGGGTCAAATTCTCTTTCTGTTTGATGGGGGGTGGGTAGAAAAAGAAGAAAAAATAGATTATTACAGAAATTTTAACCACAGTTGCTACAATTTTTGCCTGATAGAACTTAATCAGCCAGGCTCAACCTGCACCATTTCCCAACCCCAGTACCCCATAAGAGCGTTGCATGCATCTCTCATACAGTTGTGCATTTTTTTGTCCTTACATGTTTCAAACTAAAGCAGGATTTCAGTCACAGACTTCACAGAAATAACTCTGCTTATAGAGCTGTGCCCAACAGAGTGGCCCAAACCCAGGACCAAGCAAATTACCCAGGAGTTCAGTTCGCTCTCTAACACTGTCTGCCTCCGAGGCAAGGAAATACAGCATTTGCAAATGCAGCTTCTGAGTCTGGCTAAGAGGCATAAAGACTGAGCATCGTAAGTGCTTTGAACAACATTTCTTTGACATACTCAGAAACTCTGAAAAACCACCTGTTTGTGTCTCAGAAGTTAATGCAAGATTACTAGTAGCATTTTAAAACGAAAATTTATCTAAATCTGTCCCCTAGTTCTTATTTCTCCAAGTGAAGGGAGGCATGGAGTTTAAAGTTTGCAGAGATTATGAAAAAAAGATATTTACATGAGTTCTACTCATGATTAACATTAAAAGTGTATTAATATTTAATAAGCTGTATTTGCATATTTCATTTTCATTAATATTTTAGTAGTTATATACCACAGATAGCATCACCTCCTCTAGGTTATGTTAATATAATTTTAGAGTTTGCACTACAGAGCTGTAACAAAGCTAAGGACATATACTTTTTAGTTTATGCCACCAAAAAAAATCTACCATTATCTTTATATACCTTGACATCGCATGTTTTAATTGTCAGACTGGTTTGCTTTTGCTTGATAGCAGAATATAAACTATTTGCCAAAGCCCATTTTAACTATACAGTGGTGTTACATTCAGAGATAATACACATCCTGTACTCAAATACCAAGTTTAATCTGAGGATCTAAAAACTCCTTGTAAACGAACAAATCAGAGCTAAAATGAAGACAGCAATTCACAGCTATGTTGCAATGTTATGACAGCATCGCAGCAAGCAGAACAGCTGGAAGAAGAAATGTGAGGCCAAGTCACCTCTGTAGGGGACAACTGTTGTCCAGATATCACAATAGCTAGGAGCTTTATGTATCCTGCTGTATGGACTTAAAAATGATAAAGCAATCAGTAAGTAAGTGGTTATGTTTCTGACTTATTAGCAGAGACATCCCAAAAAGTTAGCTTGGAAAAAACAGCAACCATAACCCTGTGGAATGTGTTCTGAAAGTCATCAAGTGAGGACTGCTTTGAACCAACAAGGAAACATACTTCAAAAAAAATCAAAAGTGCTCCCTTGGGGAGCATCCAGATTGCAACTTGTCAGTAAGACTGTCCCAACTGAGCAGGACTTTACAGGACTGATTACAGCAAAGCCAGTTTCTAGGAAATCATACAGAGGTAAAATCAACATAGTGAATTATAGTAAAAAAAAGTGGAAGCCTCCACCACCTACTGAACAACAAAATAACATGTTTTTCCAGAGAAACAGAAAATATGAAACAAACAGGGAGCCACGTCTCCTGGCTGAAGCGTGTGTGGCCATTCCAGAGAAGTCATGAATGTCTAATTGCCAGCTACAGATGTGCCCAGTTTGGGCAACACAGTAAATGAAAATGATCAACTTGTTATCAGTAACAAAATGCAGGTTCTCACTATCTCTGTGTTAGGAAATGTGTAGCGTGAGAACCCCTAGACTCCTGTGCACCGGCACAGCTTGAGGAGGCTGTTTCTCCAGAATGGATTCCACTTCACATTTGGTGAACGGAGTAAAGAGCGTTCATTATAACCTCACTGAAAGTAGAGGAGGGGTCAAAACTGAACTCTCAAACTCCTGTTTGCAACACAACAGATATTATTGGTTTAAACTGGGCATCTGCATTCTTTAACTTCACCCTGAAGAGAATTGCAACTAAGGAAGACTTAGAAAAAAAATATTTTTTTTGCAGTTTTCTACGAGGGAACACTGATGCACTGATGCTGGGCAGCTACACACTGTCTTTTGTGGTTCCATGAGCTGTTTCCTCTCTCTCACCGACAGCACTCCTGAAAAGAGGGCAGGTTCATTCATCATCCAAACAACCACCAGCGCTCAGAAAGAAAAAAATCAAACTTCAGCCACAGTCAGGGAAGTGGTATGAGAGAGTAGAGTTGCTAAAAGGGAAAGAAAACAAATGTAAACCAGCCAGACCTACTAAGTAGCCTCAAAAAAACCCCAGCTGTACAGTTCCACAGCAGCAGACTGAGGGAAACGTAAATCCCCTAGCCACCATCTAATTCTTTTAATGTGAAATGAATTAAATTTATGGGATATCTAAAACAATCATCTCCTTGACCTTCCAAGATCTCTTTCTCAGCCTTTGCACAGTTCTGTATAATAATGGAGAGGAATCCATCACAGTGACACACAATCTGCAGGCCATTCATCTGCAGCGCTCTCAGGACTTCTCCTATTTGCATCATTGCTAAATTGTTGTGTTGCTGCATCAATAGATGAGGCAGTAGAAGCAAGACTGAACAGATTCTACCTCTGATAATCACAGAGGAGCTTTAAAAAAAGGTAACAGTTCTGTGGATTTTTTAACCCTATACAAGTAAACTAATGCCTACTGAAGTGCTCAAACAGCCCTGTGCAGAGTCCCAGCCTGTTTGGAAATTTCCACCAGTGAAACATTCCGTAGCCTAGAAGACACAGTGAGTGACAGCTTAGAGACAGAATAGCGATGGAGTCACCCCCACAGTAAAGCAAGCAAGCTGAAGGAAGGCCCTACAGAAATGATTCTCCTTTATGAACATATTTCAGCAAGCACTCATACAAAAAAAGGTACATGTATCATCTACAGCCCTGCTGTGTTACACAGTGACACAAAGAAAACAAGTATCTCAAAAAGTATCAGTTTCAATTGCCCAAGTAGCAATTCAAAATTGATTAGCTAAATTAAGGATCTAAACCATTAAAGGAAATAACAGTATAAAACAATATTTTAAATTAACTGGAAAATATAGAGTTTTTATTAGAATAACCAATTGAATCTTAGCAAGTGAAATGTAAGGTTTAAAAGCCTCATCACCTACTTCCTCTTAATATTTTTTCGTTTTGTGAAATGCTACAATGAACAACGGTTCTGTTTTCTTATACAGCACCTTTAACTAGTTAAGAAAGCAATCAGTGTACCGAATCCTTTACGGAAATGGCGTTGTTCCATACCCCACACAGCCCTAGCAAATACCTCGCACTGGTCTGGAATCAAGCCAAGGTAGCAGCACCATAGGCTAACTGCCAAATTTGAGAAAATGAAAAAACCCCTGATATTCAGTCAAAAAAAAAGGGGCACACTCATTAACTGGAAATGAAGGCATTTATCCTGTACAACTTATACTTGGTTCACAACTAGTGCACATTTAGAAATCACGTGAACTAACATGCTGCCAAACCGACGATCTAATATGGATCGTGCTGCCATTAGCAGAATTAGCCTTTCAGTACACCCAAGAAGTTCCTGCCCAAATCACAAAGTACTGCCAACTGATGAATAGACCCTGCACAGCTTCTGAAGCCATAAACTTGAGTCAGTTACTTTTGCTTTTATAAAAAAAAAAAATCCCTCAAAACACTTTGCTTTCATTCAGAGCAAAAATACGTTTTCAGCTTTATTGGGCAAATTCTCTACTCACTGCCCAACAGGTGCCATTGGTCAGCTCTGGGGAACCCCATGGAAAATAATTCTTCCTCCCAATGGATGGCAACCTTTCCAACAGAGCTTCTGCCCTCCCACAATGGAGTGTTCTGTGCTTTGCATGGAGGACCTACATCCTCAATACTGCCCTGCCTAAAGCCATCCAGGGCATTTCCACATCTAATGTTCCTCCCTCAACCCTACATCCTGCCTTCCTGAGAAAGACCGAGATCCCCACGCTACAAACACCTTCACTCATGTGTGAATCACAGGGGGAGAGGGATGGAAGGCAATTATGACTTTTAAGACTTGCCCAGCATTTCCCATACCTTCGTAGAATTTTCCAGTATTCAAAACCAAGAAAGAAGATTCTTTAAAAAATCATGACTTGGTGGATAATCCAATGTCTTAAACCTCAACTGCTCAACTTGATCACGACTAAAGTCACCCAACCAAGGCACATTTCTTTTGTTGTAAACAGACCCAAATTACATAACGGCTTAAGAAAGCCTTCTGCCTTTCTGCTTTAATGCATTTACTTCCATAAAATTTTATATTTGGCACATTGACCAGCTGAGAAACACATTAAACACTCTAATTTCAAGCTAAACAGAATGTGTACACTGAAAATATTTTACACATGCTAAGAGTGTGAAAGTTTTCTTTTTCATATATGCAAACTGGCATCTTACAGAAAAAAAAATCAAAACCAAAACCGGCTACAGCATTTTGTAAGTACATTATTTCTGAGCTACAGAAATATTAATGAAGACAGACTGCTGCAAAAGATAAACTACATCACTCACCTGAAAGTCTTTTGTAAGGCTTGTTACTGCTTTTAGTGCCATTTTGGTGTTTCTTGTCTATTGATGGAGCTATAATTCCTTTGCCGTTCAGAATCTTTTCTGGTGACGGTGGCACTGACTTGGATGTCAAACCAGATTTAACCAAAGATGGAGCAGGTACGGTGGATGAAGAAGCTGAGGAGGAGGTGATGGTGGTAGTGGTTGCAGAATTCATTTTAACATTGGCACCGTCTGCCTTCACTAGGTTAGGAATTTTCTCTAGACTGACTACTGGAACAGGAACGCTGCAAAACCAAAGAAAGATCTTCAAGTTGTATTTTCTGTACCAAAGATTTACAGTTACTTAATCCCCTTCCACAGATACCAAAATTTCTGCAAGTGACACAGTATCTTCAGACCAGACTAAAATGAAATACCTACTGCCATTATTGACTATTTTCGTTCAAACAAATGTTTACAAAACCAGGCATCTGTAAAGCCTGGAAATGTAGAGAATTATGAAAATGAACCTTT
>VZTO01026574.1:126475-170143 GCA_013400615.1 Syrrhaptes paradoxus
GATTTTTCAATTCCAACATTATTTTAACACTTCCAGCTCCTACCTGCATTAGGAAATATCCAACAATATCTGCTTTTTACCTACCCAACAACTCCAAAATTGGATGTCTTGTGACTACCAATAAATATATAATTTATATACCCCTCCTTACTGAAACAAACCCAGAGAAAAAAGTATTAACTGACAAAACTAAATTCTCAGAGCTTTAAGGCTAGGTTTCACTGGAGGCTGCAAATTAAAACATCTCACTTATTCAGTTCTTCCCATACACTGCCCGAAGAGTTGCTTCTGCCAAATAGCTATCTGCCTCGTAAGCAAATTCACACACGGATCATGTAAAAATGACAATTTTCAGACTATCACTGCATGCTGAGCAAACAAACACAAGTTTTCATAAATACAAATGCAATGGTGATGTTTAAAAGGTAAAACAAATTCCTTACCTAGAAGCATAAGAGTGTCCTTCACAGTTATTTCTCTAACTAAGCTAACCTCCGTAATTTTAATCCCCAACATAAAGATGATGGTCAAGGAGGCTGCCCCACACAGAAAAACTTCTTAAAACTCAGGGATTCTTTAATCTATTATTATCTTAAAGGCTTAACTTGGTGTACATGCTTAAAGGTAAAATGAAACGTAATTATAAAGAGTGTAAAATTACTCCTTAGCAAACTGTACTGAAAGAACAATCCGCTTCTTGCACACCACTGCAGTAATTTTGCATGGGAGTGCAGAGCAGAAGCACTACTTGTGTGACTTTTGTTAAACACGCAACTGCCGTTACATCAGTATATATTCTGAAGTATGCTGGCATGTTGCAGTTCAGGTAAGCAGAGCTTCTTGCCAGAGACCACACTGTTGTCAGTGTCCCAAGACAGGCAACATTTGCCTGTTGGCACATCCCTGTATGGTTTGGGGCTTCCCACCATTCACAAGTCTCACATGATTTCAGTCTTTTGTGACTGAAAAATGGCACCTTTGCTGCATTCTTCCTACGGAAGGAATGGTTAACAGGTGTGGAATTCCTACAATCAGAAAAAGATGACTTTGAGATGGCATGCTCCATGGGACACTTTTTGGAAACATCAGCAGGGTCCAAAATAACTCAAGTCTTGTGGTTTCATAAATCCAGCAGTCAGCTAGTCCGAATACAGATCCGACTGCAGTAAAATATAGAGCGTTGGCCAGTAACTAAGCAAAAAAATGTAACTTGCTCACAAAACCAGAACTGCATTAAGTATTTAAATGAATGCAAACATGGAGCTATGAAAGAGAGATTCCATTCCCCACTTCTTTAAACTCCTCTGAATTTTTTAAGTTAAATGACAGACAAAAAATATAACATCTCAGGCTACGAACTAATTTTTTTTTCTTTTAAACAGATGGCAATTACATTTTCTCAAAATAGGAGAATTTACTCTAGATCATGCAGTTTTACTCTATACAAACTTCATAAAAACATATCAACAAATCTTCATGCCCAGTTTCTAAGATTTATCTTAATTCAAAGTATTCATACACAGTGAAAAGGTCAAGTGTATTATCTGGTCTAGTAGTAAAATATGGTTGATAAATATGAAAAAAGTTTCTCTGTTTTGCAGTGCTCAGATCCTCAAATCCTAGGGCACATACGGATGGATCAGTGATAGTGAAAAAAAACCAGAGGAGGGAACATTTTTACTTATTTTTGTTACAGATCAACAAGTCAACCTTCATAATGCACTTCATTGCAATGTAGAAGAAAAAAACAAAAAAATACAGTATTTGAAGACACACATTCTAGAGGACTCCTGGCAGTCTACAATAAATTATTAGATTTTAGAAGCTACAGATGATTTTTTTTTTTTTGGTTAGTGTAAGTGGGTACTGCATTCAACATTAAGGAACTCTAGTTTCATCTTAGCATAACACATAAAGATGAACAGATAACCAAACAGCAAATTGGAAGCTGCACAGGACCAGTGACTGTGGTCAACTACTAAGGACTAAAAAGGGAAATAAATCACCATTGCTTTTATTTGTATTTGGTGGTTAAAGAGAGTTCTTTTCCCAAACTGAGTCTTTTGAGTGAAAATTGAGGATTTATTTTAAAAGTTTTTTTTTGAAAAATAAAAAATAATATTTTAAATCTTACTTCCTATGTTTTAAAAGGATTTTTTTAATTAAGAGTCTGCTTAGATTTATTAAAGACAACTGCTGAAAGGAACAATTAGAAAAACAACAGGCAACAAACACAAAAAATGAGAAAGGGCACAAGACAATTGGTAAAAGTGAGACAAATGGGAGTAGAGATGATTGCCAAAGATAGGTGTGAAAAAGCTGTCTTCACTAAGGACAAGTTCACTTATTTTTACAAAGTAAATTCTAATAATGGTAGCAGTATCTACCTAATGGACAGTAGAATAGCTATTAGTGATGCAAAAAAGACAGAAATGTTCGGTATTTCTTCTGTACTGATGTTCTGATAACATTCTCCAAACAGATAAAAATGTTTTTTGATTCCCTCAGTACGTGTAAAGTGACAGCTGAGAAATAATGTGGGTTTTTGGTTTGGTGTTTTTTTTTTTTTTTTTTTTTTTTTTAACATAAGCAAATCTGGATAATGTGGCCTTGAGTTCCAAACGAGCTGGAGACATATTGGGTCTCAGCATATTAATTTCTAATTGAATCACAGAATATTTGGCAACTTAGAGAAGCTAGCTGAGTGCTGCTGTATCATCCACACTGAAAACTCAAACCAGGGCATATTGGAAGAAATAATGGAAAAGCTAATAAAAATAAACTGATAAACAACTAGTTCACATGGTTCTGCTGAAAATCAGATCTCAGCAAAGAAATCTGGTTTCACTTTTTGATGAGGTTACCAGTTAAGCTGACAACGATAACTGTGAAAACATTCCAACTTTTGAAAGGCATTATAAAACACAAATAAGAACAGTTTAAATGCAAATCTTAAACAACATAAAATTAAAAGCTAGTTGTTCAGAGATTTATGATTCAATAAGGGTGCTTGGTAGGGGGACTTTTTAGCCATCATTACCAAGTCTGACATGACTGAAAACTTCACTGGTCTTTAGAAATTAATATATGATTGCTAGCGATAACAGTTGCTGATGGAATCAGGATTGAGGGAAACTAAATAATGAAGAGACAAAGGTAGTTATAAAAAGTACCATGGAGTGTTTGATAAGTTCATTAATTCAAAAATATATTTTAATACAAGCAAATGTAAAATTACACACAAAATAACAAGCTATTCAGGCTGCAGTGAGATACAGGGAAACAACACACTGGAAAACAGTGACAAAAATATTTAGTGGTCACAGTGGACAGGCAATATGAGCTTTCATAGTATTGTGCTTGCATTAAAAAAGGGATGTGGTGAATAAGATTAAGGAGTAAATGCAGTTTTCACAAGTCCCTGGTTATACTGATACTGGAATATGGCTTCCAGTGTTGCTGACCAGTGGTTCAACACCAATGTTGATGAATTAGAAGGGAACAAGAAAAAGGCCGCAAAAGTACCTGAGGGCTACACAAAGTGCTTGATCATGACAGGCTTCAAAATCTCATTCTCTTTTTCAGATAAGATAATGAATTTCCTTCTGTTTTCTTATGTTCTTCATCAGGCAGTTGGACTAGATGGTCGTTGTAGGTCCCTTCCAACTGAAATTATTCAATCTCCTATTCTATTCTATTCTATTCTATTCTATTCTATTCTAACCTAACCTAACCTAACCTAACCTAACCTAACCTAACCACTACTTCAGCAGAATCTATGACAAAACCCTGAAACAAGAGTGGATTTCCCTCCTACGTACCTTGTGACAATTTTTTTAGTTCCAAACCATTGCTTGTCACTGTCATTCCCAAGCAAGAAAAAGAACTGTAATACGTCACAACACTCCTCATAGCTGGAGCTCCTAATTGTCTCTGTTTTCCTTTCTTCAGCCTTTAAAAAAAAAATTTTTCCTTGCTGTTGCATAATTTTGCTGGGGTTTTTTTGGTCATTCATAACCATATTAATTCTAAAATCTCAGCCACTCATTCGACTCTTCAAATTGTGTGAAAAGAAATTCACAAACATTTAAAAATATAAAACATTGCTCTATTCTACATTGCTGGGATTGCCTCTACAACATAACAAAGTATTTGTGATTTAGTGTTAGACTATGTGGTCTAAGTTAACTCTGCTGAATTTTGTTTCCAATTCCATGCTGCACTAAGAATATCCTTAAATCTTGACTAACTTTACTTTCTCAACCTCAGTATGAATAATGGTATTTCCTAACACAAAGAAATAAAGACTAAGAGATGATCAAAAAAATCCTTTGAAAACTGACATTATAAATTTTAAATTATTACCCAAAGGTATACACCTTTGTGATCCTATTTCTGTTTACAGAAAGAGTGCCAGTTCTCTATATATTGAAGAAAACCACATAATTTCCCTCTCATTTTCTTCCTTTTCAGAACTTCTCGCAGGCAATGGCTAATCCTCGTGGAGGAAGGTCAAGGAGACTTTCTTCAGCTGGTATCTTGGGGCTAGCTTACTTTAACATTTTTCCCCAATTCTACAATGCCTCAGGATCACAGATGGGTGGAAATGAACACCCTGTAGCATCACAGCACCCTAATCCTCCACGGCAGCACTCAGAAGTTGTGCTGTGGCATGGGAAGAAAAGTGGCATCCTTTGTGCAGGTGCAGCAGTGAGGGAGAGAGTTCCTGGCTGCAGGAATGCCTTTTATAAAGGGCAAGTATCTGGGCTACTCTTAGTGCGATTGCTTGTTCATTATTATTGTTATTACTACCAATCATCTTATTCTTTTCCTTTTTCTCTTTATTTTCTACCCCTTTTGCTATACCTCTTACCACCTCAGCTGCAAGCTTCAGAAAATGATGGTTTACATTTATCTTGTGCACAGCACAGTTTTGCTCCAGCACTGCTCCAGTCTCTAAGCGCTGCTGTATTAATAGCAACGATGTTAAGAGAGATACAGGAGAAGAAATCAGAGCTGACAGATATTTCTGGATTATGTATTCACAATAATCTTTCATATTCCAGCTACAAGAAGGGAAGTATTAAAACAGCAGCTACAAAAATGAAACAGTTCCAGATCACATTCATCACGCTTTTTAAAGCATTAGCTGAGGAGAAACCTGAACCTCTGCAGCACATCTTAGAACAACACAGGATTTGAAGATGAGAAAGAGCTACTTGGTCAACGTTTAAGATGACGACTCAACCAAAACTATAATGAATTTAACAATGGAAGAGCTGGGTCTACATGCCCGCAGGCATGACAACAGGCAATCTACTGGACCATGCTGTTGTGGAGGCCATTGCTGACACACTAACTGTAACAGCTATAACTTAAAAGAGATGCTGTATGAAGGAGAATCAGGCAAGCACAACAAAGGTTATTGCAGGTCCGGAAAACAATCATTACAAGTGAAACAATTCCTGAATTAAGTAATTTGATAACTTTCTGGAAGAACCTGTGTCAAACAAATATTTGTGGTATGAGACTACAGCATAACAGACAAAGGCACTGAATAACTGGAAACTTCTGAGGATGATAAACCACAGCACACTTGGATACATGATACATTTTTGAGACAAATGTATTTGTGTCAATTGAGTATTTCTTTTAAAAGATAAATGGGTGAAATTTTATGGCTTGTACAGACAGCTGAATGGAAGATATAATCTTATTTTTATAAAGAATAAATTTTATGAATGATTTCTCCTTTAAGAAAATCAGACCTGCTGAACATTTTCTAGAATTCTAAATAAAAATTATAATCCACTAATGGAATAGGAACAAACACTTTCTTTTGTAACAGCTGTTGGCTCTCTATAACCTGTGATGATTATCAGAATGATTTTATTCTTTAACAAGTCATGTAATCTAAGGTGTTTAACACTAAATTTTGAAAGGCAATTTAACTGATCTCCACTTCAGACTGTGATTTGTTATGTGATGATTACAATATCTTTAACTACTATATGCCTCACTTTCCCCATTGGTAAACAAACCCACAGTATTATCTCCCAGCAGGGCTGCAAGAATTGGGTAATTCACAGGCACAACTACTGACACATTCATTGCCAAAATATTAACAGAGCAGTACAACAGTTTAAAACAGCTAGATCTACCTTGTTAATCATAAATAAATGTTTGGGATGTTCCCAATAAAAGGAAAAGGGATTGGTGGAAAATCTCAGTTATTTTACTCCCTTTCAGCTTTTACTGACTGACAGAATGCCATCTGTTGCCAGAATGGAAGATATTATAGCGTTATAGATTCAGCTGGTATGCTAAAAGGTGGATATGTGACTTGCTGTCTGTAACACTAGGAGGAGAAACAGGTTTATAGTCAATAGTGTTAATACCCTAAAGTCCTTTTTGATTTTCTTTTCATTAGACTTTTAAAAAATCCTCTCTTGTATCTTGCTCTCCAATATTCAGAAAAGGTCACTATTTCAGTCAATAATGTTTTTTTTAAATAGTAAATGAGGCACTTACACCTTAACTAGAATAGCCTGTATCTCATCTGTGTGTATTGTGTGTGTGTAATCTAAACATCCATATTTTCTGTTTTCAGGATTACATACCATAATTGTCGCCAATGCTCATTATGCTCATAGAGATGGTGGGTTCAGATTTTTAGGAGGATTAGATTTTGATCAAGCTTGTTCCAGTGCAAGGTAAATTCTACAGCTCAGCAGAAGTGGCTTTCTTTGAAAGCATACCATCAGGCAGAAAACATGAGCTATTACTTTAACATAATTCGAATTTATGCTTTGTCTCATGAGTGAATGGTTTGCATTTGATTATTTACTGCTTTAAGGCAGTTATGTCCAGAAACCCTACCTAAAATCATGCCCTTCTTATGTTATATATTACATATAAAAGGGAAAGATCTTTACACACTAAGTAGGTAAAACTTAAGAAAAAGGAAGTCTTACTATCTCACGTTTACAGAACTGAGGCTGAGGAGCCTAAGGTGCAACAGCAGCCTGTGCAAAACCAGGAACTGAACCCAGATCTCAAGACACCAACCCAGTGACCTAATCACAAAGCACCTTTTCTGTAGATAACTAAAGAAAAAACAGCTTCTTATGGGATAAAAGAGTGACCCAGTTCTGCTCTCATTTACATTTCTGCAACTCTGCTGCTATCATCACAGTCACGGGAGGATGGGCCTGGCAGTCTTAAAGCCTATATGTATATATATATCACAGTACATGATGTAAGACACTCCCAAAATAGTGATCTTTGCAGCCAGAATTTTCTTGTCTTCTTGTAAGGTATCAAACATTATAAAAATACAGAATGAACTCCAACAGCAGCTGCTGTTGAAGATAAATGACTGTAAGTGGTAAGTTTTCATGACCATCAGCTAAGCAAGTATTAAGAACTGTGCAAAAATTATCCTACTGTTTAAAAGCATCAGTTTTAAGGGCTGATACTCTAATGTAAGACACAGCTTAAAGACAGCAAATTGGGTCATTATCTCACTTGCTATATGCATCTTAGAAAAGCAGACATTTGATGGAACATCAGAAAAGTAATTCAGTCCTTTTTTATCTTCCTACAAATATATTTTTTTTAATTTTAAAACATCCCAGTTTCCTCCCTTAGAAAATGCAGAGTCTTAAACTGTAAACTTAGATAAGATGAGAACACAGATTTTTCTCATGATTGTGAAATATACATAGAAATACTATATTTTGAACACTGACATCTTCACTAACTATTATTTTGGTACTTACAAAGGTTTATCCCGTGATACTTTTGAAGGAAAGACTGTGTGCTGTTTGCTACTGGAGGTAAGTAGATTGTCTTTGGGCGTTTTGAATGGCTTTGAGTTGCTGCTGACAGGGTTATGGCCACTGATACAGGATTTCGGTTTCATCTGTACTAGGGATGTCCTGGAATTGCAGGCTGGAGAAGCTGGAGAAGGGGAAGGTTTACACATTGAACCGTGTCTTCGTTCTGTAATGGAAAACCAATAAACTTTAGAACATTTCATAGGCTAAAAGAAAAAAAAAAAAAAAAAAAGAAGTCAGGAAAAAGGAAATTGTTCCTCTCTATGCTAGTTACAATGATTTCATCACACCAGCTCATTACTGTTGTGAATGTAATCAAGCCAAATGGTAATGAAACAAAATCAACTCTGTGAAGTGCTCTGAAGAATGTAAAAAACAGTAAAATAAATGCTAATAAGCTATGAGAGAATTTTACCAAAGAATCTCAAACTATTTTTTAAGCACTAAGCAACCACCAGCATTTGTGTGAGGCACACTAGGTGTCCCAGCTCCTTCACATAACGAAGAAAGAGGAGAGGATGTAACAGCTCAGACGACTTGGTGAAATACTCTGTGACAGACATGAGATTGCTTCTGTAATGGTTTATGAAGAATTCATGTGACCCACTTATTGGGCAGTTTATCTTTTTTTTCATGTTTAATGGGATGCTACAAGGAAAACAACCAGAAGACTGAAAAATAGCGAGAGGTCTACTGCTCCCAGCCCTTCCAGAGAGGCCTGGTTCCCAGGTTGGAGTTTACCTCCAAGCACCAATCGAGGTAAAAGCTTATTTATTTTCCACACAGAGCAAATGGCAAGTGCAAAAAAAGCAGGAAGTTTATGTATCAGTTACAAACATTGCACCTAGAGGTCAGGCCCTTGTGTAAGCACTGCTCATGCTCACACAAGGCCTCTCAAGTGCTGCCTCGCCCAGGCCCACAACAGGAGAGCCAGTGTCAGGACAGACAGGCTTCAGTCAATTGTTCGGGTTTGGTTATCTTTATCATTATTTTTAATCTAAATGTCCTATCCCCAATATTGTTAAATAATTAAAAAACGTTTTAAGAAGGTATTGGGCCATTCTGTACAAATGATATACTTCTCCAGGGGAGCAGCGCTAGTGCCCGCCAGCTGGCTGCACCCCAGCGTGCTGCTAACGCCGGGCTTGGTGCTGCGAACTTAAGCATGGCCACAGAAAACTACAGAGACAGGAGTCGCTTTTTGCTGAGAGGTGCTATAAACCCTTAGCAGTCCTGTCCCTCTGTATGTGGGAACACCCTTTCCCAACCCCTTCACCCCATGGGGAGCCAGCCCCAGCGCTGCCCAGCCCCGGGCAGCAGGAGCGGGCCGGGGGCAGAGGAATTTTCCAGTCAGCAGGGCTGTGCCAGCTGCAGCTGACTGCGGCTTGTGGGCACCCGGCACCGTGAGCCTCCGCGGTGGGGATCAGCCAGGTACCCCCACTACTGACACAGTAATCAAACATAGCGAGCATAATGCAATTATAGACCGAGAACTTTGGACAAGCTGAGTTTCTCCTTCGATACGCAGCAGTTTTTCCTCGTCTAAAGCCTTCAGCACTTAAGCTGAAGGATCCAAGCGGGCGCTACTCTTTGAGCTTGTACAGCATCGCCCTGCCAGCCGAGGGCAGGTGACAGAAGCCACAGTGACCCGCTGCTGCAAGGGAAGGTTGTGGATTTACATCACCAACCCTGCGCTCGCTAGTTTGATGTTTCAAGGATAACTAAGAAAAATTTTCCCACAGAGAATCAAAACATGACAATTTGTCTGGCATCCTCACAAGTAAAAACTTGCCAGTAGCAGAAGGATTCATCCATGATTAATTTGCAACAGGCGAATACCTCAAGAACAAAGACAAATGCTTAAAAAAAAAAATCTAAAGAATATTCCAAACTGTTTCTCTTGTATCTCCAATGACTAAATAAAAGCATTTTCTATTAAAGATCAAGCACTTCCAGATCTTCATATTCACAGCCTTAATTACAAATGTTGAAATTTCTTCCAGATTCTCCTGCAACTGAAGAACAAGTGTCTTAATTTTTTTTAAATACAAAATGCAGCTCCCCTCTCACCTCCAATGTCAACTGTCAGTTCTCAGCCCACCACACACTGCAGCGTACAGCCTCTGCCTTTAATTCCTTTGCAGGATGCAGTTTATTTACATTCATTTCACCTCACATTTGTGGCAACAACCATGTAAGCTACCCATCTGCCTCTGAAATGCAGAGTTACATTCACAGAGTATTTATTTTGTTAAATAATAGTTATTGTTTCAAGATTCACAAACTACTTAACCAATTTAAATTAGCTTAATAAAAATTTGCAACTGTCCCATTAATAACTTGAGGACTAATGAAAAGGAACTGCTATGTAACCAATAAAACCAAGCTGTATATTAAGTGAAACTTGGGAAAAAACATGATTTCCATACACAAATTATATAAATTCAGGACTAATTACTCCAATCTTCACCACAGGTAGTGGTTTTCTCAGGACCAACTGCCTTCTAGTAAACTGTCTTCGATGTCATCCCTATGTATATATTTGGAAGTGAAATCCACTACTCAGTTATTAATCTCCCGGAAAGATAGACATTCGAGACACGGACCATCTAAAATTATATTTTAAAGTCATCTAAGTAACACATGCCACAGCAAGTTATTTTTTAGCAGTCACTGGATTTTTAGTCAAGCTAAATGTTTGGTGCTTTTCCCTAAACAACTTTCTTAATTTATTAATTCCCAAGAGTAACCCAGTACATTAACTTTGGATTTTTTACAAGAACACAGAAAATGGTGGAAGAGGCACTGCTGTGATATGACATTATAATAAAGTGCATCCCACTATTTAAATAAATGTTTACTTAAAATACAGAGAAGCAGAAGACTACAAGATTACTTATTTTATCTGAGCGTGTCAGACTGGTGGTCATTCTTGTGATCAGAAACAACTGCTATATTTGGCGTTTCATTTCACCTCCTCAAACTGCCCTTTTCCCCCAAAACATGGCTACAGAAAGTCTTCCACATTTCGGACAAAAACTGATACATATTTGAGAATTATGAGCATTACCCAGCTTCTATTGAAAGTTCCTAGAAGCAAAACGGAAATTATGACCACTGTGAAGTCATACAGGAGGAAGAACACAAATAAATAGCCAGTGTCACACAACCATCTGTGTTCCCAGACACTGCTCGCATGGGTAAAATCTGCACATTTACTCATATAAGCGAATGTCACTTTAGTGTCAGCAGAGAAGATGTCAGCAACACCTTGCAGGTAGGGGCATGGTGGAGTGCTGGAAGAATAACTCCCTCTAAGGGTCCAGAAAACCACTGTTTGAGCTGGGCAAGCACGGCCGCAGGAGGCTGGACTTGCCAAAGGTGTGAAACCTCACAGACAAATCTCGATAGTGGGGGCATAAATCATAACTAGGTATGGATATATTCCTTCTCAAGAACTATTATCTTGCTTCTTGCCTCCTCCTGCTTTACTACATATGTGGTCGTGAATCAGCTTTAGACATTGGTAGTAAGTTTCAAAGAGAAATAATGGGAATATATGACAAAGCAAAAAGGCTGTCAGCTGTCCAAATCAACTGCTTAAATCATGGTGGCGGTGCTCCTCTATCAAACTGAGCTTCCTGGTCACATCTTTTTTTTCAAATTTCTAAGAATTTGTTTATTCATATTTTTATACAAGGAATTACACATAGTATAGAAATCTGCTATTATACAGCCTGTGTAATAAATTAAACATGTGACTAAAAGACATCAAATAGGTGTTATAAAATTACATATTCACATACTAACACATTCAAGAGACAACTAGCCATCTGTGTAAAAATGTCTACGCTCGTTTGCAGTTCCTGTGTAGACAGATTAGACCCAGCAGGGCAGGTGAACTTGTACACACACAACTGCGGACACGGCTGTCCCTGTTTAGATACAGAAGTGGCATACTCACTGGACATAAATGATACTAAAGTAGGATAAAAATTTTTGCCCCTAAAAAATGAAAAAAATCCTGCAAGGCAACTAGAAAACCAGTTTTCACTCATAAGATATTAACCTACATTCTACATGCATTTCAGTTTCTGCAGAAGCCTGCAATGCTGTGAATGCATGCTCAAGTTTTAAAATATGAAAGAGAACTTTTCCGATTCATTTAAATACTTCCAAATGGATGTTTACACTCCACAGAAGTAACAACACATATTCTGTTTTGTTTCTAAATACCAGTGCTGTCAAATCCAAGAGCAGAGAGAACACAATCAAAGTTACAATCCTCTTTACCGCATTAATCCTTCTGCAACCTCTCAGCTGTCTCAGCGCAGCCACTGCAGCGAGTGACAAGCAACATGTGACTTGTGCTGTCAAACAGTTAATGTATTAATGACATTAATCTCAGAGGAAAGTTTTACACTCTCATTGAATAACTGCACTTTCTAAAGAAACAATTTCAGATCAATATTTGTAATTTTCTCTAGTTAGTGGCAAGAGTCTAAAAGCCCAACGCTACATACTGTCCTAATGCTCATTGCAAACTTTGCCATCAGTAGCATTATGAACGATCTTAAACTATTCCAGGAGATTCTCCAAGTCCTATGGAAACATGGATATAGTCCAACTTTCTCAGCCAAATCTGAATTGTTTGTAGATGTGAAGTCCTTATGTTGTTGGACACTTAACAGTCCCTGCGTCCCCAGAGCTTCTCTCCCATGCCCTTCTCCCATTTCTAATCCTCCTTCCTGCACCCTACACAATGCAACCCCCTACCTTTTTCCCAAAACTGCTGCAGCTGCCAAAGTCCTCCAGGTCTGCCTTTGAATCTGTAATTCCACTGGATCCTCTCTGAGTGGTCACCAGGGAATACTAGCAGCTGTTTTGCAGGAAACGCCACATCTCTTTCTAATCATAAGCAAAAAAGCAAAGCAACAGAGAGGCAACATGAGCTCCAGAGCCACAAGCACAGCGTGTGGGAAAAAGAGGCAAAACCACATTATGAGTAGAAAGTCTCTTCTCAAATTTTTGCCTTGACTCTCTCACACAACATCAAGCACTCACTTAGCTCACAGTAAATCTTACGGACAATGACACAATAGTAAATATGTTGCCAGTAAAATATGCTGACCATAGGTTTCCAGGTGGACTGCACTACTTTTGTACCCAAAAATAATTTATATGATCCTGAAACTGCAGATATCTCTAACTTAGACTACAAACAAAAAACATTTCTGAGTATATCGCACCTACATCCACGCTTACCCAATATGTGCTACTCAAAATTTATCAAATCAAGTGAACAGTTTTTGCCCACAGTTAGTGTCTTCTCCACCGGTGAGACACAGAAGATTGCAAGGGAAAAGGTCGCGATACAGCTTGAATGTAGAGAAAGATATGCCTTTGGTCTTTCAGTATTTTTTTGCAGGTGGTTGAAAGAAAAAAAAAAATCCCTCTAACGTTGTCAGAAAAGAGACACTAGAACTTTGTCAGCACCAGTCATTTTGAAACATTGCTCTCGTTTAGCATGATCTGACTTCCTGCGTACAAGAGGCCTAAAGCAAAAATCAATTTTAGGTTTAGCCATGAATAACTCAGAGACCCAGTGTTATGAATTATAGCTTGGCATTACATTTGGTAAAAACAAAAAAATATAATTGCTAAAACCCATAAAGATAAGAAAGTCATTTGCTATTAATAAACATGACAGAATAATAAAACTCCTTTTAAGCTTGTATTCATCACAACGCTTGAGTTCATAGCCCTTTTTACTTAAAATAGCATAAACTAATTTATCTGACTGCCCCTAACACAACATGAACACTGTTCGTTATTTCCCATTTACAATATTTAAGCAGCTGGTTAATGAAATTTAGTATCTCACGCACAACGTGATTCTGTTCCAGAAATGTATCAGAGTCTTGGTGGTGAAGATGTTGCTTATGTCAACCCCATATACCACCTATGCACAAATTACAGGTTTTCTATTTACAGTATATCCTGAGGTGTTTTGTTGCACAGCCCTTCGCTGTGCAAAGTTGAGCAATGTATACTTACAATTTCAGTAAATAGTAAGTGAAGCCTGCCACCTTGTACTGATCCCAGTCCAAAGTTTGCAAATGTACTTGGCATTTATTCTAATAAAACTAAAACAGAAAACAACCCACACATGCCCGAAAAGCGACAGCCAGCAACCAGAAAACTGAACTAGCAACTAAACTGGTTGCAGAAATGTGTCATCCTGCAGTAACTGGCAGCTGGTTCATAACAAGAGTTCATAAACACCTTGTAAGCACTTTCATTTTGCAGCCACAGTCTAAAAAAAATCTAACAAAACCCAGTACGTGAGGGTAAGCAAAAATAAACTTGGATTTGATATCAGCAAACTACAGCATAACATTGCAAGACCGAAGGATAACTTTACCAGCTTTTTTGACAAAACACTATTCCAAGTCCAGCTGAAAAAGTTTGGAAATAATATCCGCAAACCGTTCCACCCTTCTTGCGCTGCGCACTGGAAAGGAAACAGCACAGTCGGTTTCATTTTGATACTTCTTGTAAACTGACAAAGGAAATAAACTGCCAGCTCAAACCCCCGGACTGATCCACTGCATAAAACGCAGCTCAACAATCGCAAGCTTCATTCCAGGTCAAATGACATAATTGGGAAATTATCAAGTGCTAAAATAACCACCGTTCTGCTCGTGTTTATTTACAATAAACACAAGCTTCGCTTTCTGACATAAACCCAATAAAACGGTTCTCCATTTCACAAAGTCTACAAGTGAGTAGGATCAGCAAAATTATGCAAAACATCCTGCGAGAAGAAGAAATGTAAACTGAGCCACTTACAGAGAGGAGCAGGCTGCCAACTTAATCTGATTCTACGACGACTGTAAACATGTACTTTTGGAATGTGAAACGATTCACATTGCCACAGATGCCGTCAGAGAAACACAGCAACGTGATTAGGTATTCTGCACACGGTAAAAAAATCAGGCAGATGACCTGCCGCAGCAAATACCAGATCAGCGCTTGCACACACCAACTGTTTTGACTACAGGCACTTGTTAAGCACCAAGTTTCAGGTCCTACCAGTTGGACACCAGAACTGATCCCGTGCCAAGAACAACAAGCACTGAAAACGGCTGCAGGGTTTTTTTTCTTTCCTTTTTTTTTTTTNTGTTTAACATAGAAGGACGAACCTGCTGTTTTCCTGAAAAATCTTTTATTTATAGGATAACTTGGCATTTGCCAGAGTAATTATAAGAGACAAGAGGAATAATCTCTAGCATATCACTAAATTACTCTTAAGTGGCCAAATCTGTTTAAAATGGCCAAATTCCATAAAAAGCCACATACTCAGTGTTTCCCAGAACACTTGCACTCCTCTTCAGTAGAAAGCATAAAAAAGAGAAGAAAAAAGAAGGGTCACATGAAACTCCAGCACAGGAAAATAAATGTTTCAAATAGTCTGGTTAATTACACTAAATGTAAAATGAAGCTGCTCGGTACTTTTCTGCTTCTTTGGCAAGGATTTTGAGATCTAATGACAAAGCTCTAAGGTATCACTGATGTATCAGAGAGACAGGAAAACGACAGAAGAGTGAATACCTTGTCCAGGTGACAATGTCAGTCTTCACATCACTGAGCTGGTAGACCTAGATTTTACTCTGGTGTCAAGGTCTGTTTCTTCAGTTTTAAAGTGGGATATTAATAATTCAGGGTATTAACTTGATTAAAAAAAGAGCTGGAGGTTTAAGTAGGAATTCATCACTTCTTCTAATGACACAATTCCACATGTGCAATCAGCATTTGCCACCTGACACACTGCTACTGCAGAAAAAAATGACAATTTTCTACTAGAAGTCATGCACGTTTCTCAGCTCAGCAAGACCAAAAATCCCGGGGGGGGGGTGGGGGGGGGGGAGAGAAAAAAGCAAGAGATGGAAATTTCCCATTCTGCTGGTGAAGATGCTCCGGTAGTCCCACATGAAACTACCAAGACATCCTGATGTGTCTGGGAGTGTTGGAGGTAAATACCATCTCACACTGCGCGTCGGTGCTTATACCACAAGGACAGCCCTCACCATCCTTTTGCACCAGTTCCTCTGCACTGGTATCTTACTACCCACTGACCAGCAGTAACAGTATTTCCAACATTTTTTTCTCTCAGAGCAAGGAAATTTATTATCAGGCCTAAACTTAGGTACATCAGGTGAAATGCTAAAATATTTCTAGCAATGAAGCAACAGTACTTTCCTTCAAGCAAAGGTAAGCACGATCAACAAATGAGAATTTTTGGGTGATTTTATTTGTAAAAATAATCTTTTACTTGGCTATTTGTTGGATGTAAGAAAAAAGTATCTCCATTTAACACTGAGTAACAAGAGGAACAGCACTCTAGCTTACTAAATGTACAAATTCAAAAGCAACTCACCTATTCATTCCTCCAAACACCCAACTTAAATAATTTTATTCCAGACACACTGTTGCAAATAGAGGAAAATTTAGTACTGCCATCCTCTCATGCTTTGTATTGTCTAACAGACCTGTTTCCTCAGGCCTCGGGCAGATCTTTCACATTCAAGGTCATCTGATGATACACATTTTTATTTATTTACTTATCAGGTAAAATATTTCACTGTATCTCTATCTCCATTGTTAATGATATTTACAAAACATTAACAAAAAAGTTAGTTTATGTACATTATTGTTTTAGGAAATCACTGATGTTTCCCCTCATCTATTGCAAAACTATTACAGAAAACTGATACTTTAATGTTTTACTTAATCAAAATAGATACGACAGCAATTTTTTTCACAGATAAGAAAAGATAAGCCACAGAAGAGTGAGATGGGACTATTGAGGTAGTTTGGCAAAAAACAATGCTGTACTACAACTCCGAGAAAACAAGCTATTGTTTTTGGAAGACTTATATGTTCTCGATCTGTTTTTATGCATAATATCATGTCAGATTTTATTCTGTATCAAGATAACACATCACCAGCCATTTTATCGTTCCTTAGAAGAAACTTGTACGAAAACAGTAACTTTACTGAAATTAGCCCAGAGTAATAGCTTTGCAGGACTTGCAGACAACCTATTGTTTAAACCTCCAGGCTTTTTCAGCTCTGTTACACGGGATCCAAAACCAGCATCTGGTGAACCAATATATTTCTTAACAAGCTGCTGTATAAGCAGGAAAATAATGAAAAACATTTTTCTAAAAATCCATGCGTTTGATCCTTAAATTTGCTCCACCTGTTACCCTGAGCTGCTCCACCTCCCAGCACCCACACGGTTTTATCCCATCTCCACAGTCCTTTGTCCTCCTACAAAAAAGACAGGATAAGCTCTGTCTGGTCTGTCACGTGTGACAACTGTCAGTACAAGCGTGCTACTGCCACATGAAATACTGTTCTCTGGGGGCACATTAATTAAGGTGTCTCTTCACAGTTGCTGATTTTCACAAGATTGCTGAAACGTCATGATTTTCAGCCAAATTGGCAAAGAGTTAAAAATTCTAAGACAAAATTGGAATAATCACTTAACCCTTATTGCTATTATTATTACTAACATCATTATTATAATACTTTAAACTTTCAGGAAACTCAAAATTTACATATAAAAATTTTTAGTTGCTTTTCTGTGTTTGCCACTCCTCATGGATATTCCCAGGCTTCAAATTGATCCCCTTGGAATATTCTGACATCCTTTGAAAATCCAAGTAACCAAACTAAGGACACTGTTTGTTTTGAGAAGTGAATGAGCTTACATTTAAGTTTTAATTTGCTTTATCAAACCCTGCTACACAAGCAGCATAACTGTCCGTGCAGAATATT
Organism: Syrrhaptes paradoxus; assembly: GCA_013400615.1. Lineage (NCBI taxonomy): Eukaryota > Metazoa > Chordata > Aves > Pterocliformes > Pteroclidae > Syrrhaptes > Syrrhaptes paradoxus. The sequence goes on from VZTO01026574.1 coordinate 144,160, forward strand.
TCCTCATTTCAGACGTTTTAGGCACATTATTTACCATACATAATAAAATCCATTATTCAGAATGCTGCAGGAATACCCACAAGTGATAACCCCCTAAAACATAGCCTCCAAAGTGAATGTGCAAAATAATTCCTGAAGAGGTCGCTTGTTTAGGTTTCCCTCACTATATACAATAGCTCTTACAAACAAGAAACCAAACTCTCAACCTTCTACAGAACGAAACCGAACAGACAAGACTGAAAGACATATACCTGAATACACAAGTGGATTTGCAGGGCATTTTTCGTCTGTTCATCTTCCTTAAAAATATCTTTAGTTCTATATTTACATGCAACTTATGATGTAAAAAGATAATTTCTACTTTAACTTGCATCATTCATGAGTTCTAACTGCGCAAACTAAAGAAACTCAGACCTAACCGTACATGAACGAAACAGATGTAAATCAACCTCTGAGAGTTCAAGTGACAACTGCTTTGAATTCTGCCTCTGAATGCACCTCTTAACCACTCTTCACTGCAATGAACTTCACGTATTAGAAATTACTTGTTTTGGATAAACTATTTACCTGTTCATAATACTAACAGCCTTCCCTTCATTGACCTGAATGGAAAAGAGTGTTGTATGCCTACAATTCTAAATGTCTGTTCTACCTATATAAAAGATTTATTTCAGAGGGGCCTTTACTCTGTTTTGTCAAGCTACTATATAATCAATAACAAATCAGAACTTCAAAATTTGAAAATTCAACATCCTGGGTGAAGAAAGGTATTTTCCAAGGCCACGCAACAATTAGAGCACGGATCTGAATTTAAGGTGTTTCAAGTTTATTCACCCACTCACATTGCCTCTGTCATGTATTACATGGGAAAAGAGACAGATGATTTCCATTACAACTACCCACCAAGGTGCACAAACTCCACAACACGGCACAGCTGTGACAGCACAGCTGTGCAATTCAGCTTTCACTTCCTACTACTTTCAATGCCTTGAACAATCTGTCATCCAGTGCAGGTGGTTCCAACTTTCTATGCACATTCTCAGAAGCACACACGAGCTATATTTTAGAAAAACTTTAAGGAAAAGATAAATGTGCAGATGCTCACCATTTGAAGACATGGATATTTATCCTATGAGGTGCTCTAATTACTTTCTGTAATTCCTTAGATAAGCTCATTGGGGAAAAAAAATCACTTCTCATTAAAACAAGACATAGCTCAACTCAGGACAATTCTTGTGAGTTTTAATTCAGACAGTAAGCAAACAAACCAAGATCATTAGAAGTCCAACTTGCAACCAAATCCACACAAAGGAATTCGTTTTACCTGAAGACATTTAACTATGAGATATGCAACAGGAGGTCTATGAGAACAAGCATGCAATAAACATCTTTCCAAGGTATCAAATGTTTGACATGTATCAATCATTCTTGATTCAAACCACCTGAGTCAATTATAGGATAGGTAAAACACACTAGGATGATTATTTCCTACCAGGGCTTGGCTGGCTTTTTATAGTGCTAGAACCTGGCTTCATCCATGCTTGGTGTAACATGTTACTTCAGGTGGGAGGAAAGAATAGTACATCTGTTTGTCAAGAGAAGAGAGTAGCCTTTGGTCAGCCAAGAAATGATTACAGGGGGAGTAAACCTGGAAGCTAACAGGAAGAAGAGAAAGCAATTTTATGACAAGGATTTCAAAGTGGGTTATTTATAGAGTCAACACTCAATTATCCATGGTCAGATTATCTGTACCAGAGATGCAGAAACAAATCAGCTCCAGCTGGGCTCACTAACCTAGGTGCAGCTCCATGCAAATGTTCCTAAACTTCTAGGGATGGTGTGGGTCCAGAAATTAAGCAACAACTGTTTTTCAGCATAAGACTGAAGCCCTTTTTTTTTTTATCTGAAGTGAGACACTGTATGGTGTTTCCAAAAGCAAGAGCATTAGGGAAAATGGCAGACTCCACATGAAGCCACCGCCTTGCAGAGTTACCCCCATGCTCTGCAGTCCAAGAAGTTTTATTAACTCAGGCGCAGCATCAAGCCTGAGCTGTCTGCGTGCATTCTTGCCATGCTGCATCAGGGCTGTGTCCTCCGCCCGGACACCAGGGAGCTGTGAAGCTCAGTGCAGATAAGCACAAGATACTTGTGACAACGCAGGACCAGGCACCAGCCAGCATGGCAAACACCAATAAACCCAAATACAGCCGGGATGACCTCTGTGCACAAGAACTGAGCCATGAGATCACTTGAGATTATGATTTACAGTTAAGTCATTTAAACCAGATATTCTAAATAAGGGAAATCTTTAAACACAAGTGCTTTCCTAAACTGTAAGAAAAACACGCCAATGAGACAATACCAATCCAGCTTGAAGTTGTGTTCCTGGCCAAAATGACAAAAGTGTAACTGACAGTGAAATAAAACAGCAGACAGGGACGGAAATGGAAAAAACATAACATTGTATTTCCTACCTGCCAATTGCTTCCTCTGAATCAGACTATCTGTGTTCATGCTGAAGGACTGAAACCTTTCTCTATCTGTCAGGAGACAGCAAACTCCAGGAGAGACTTTATGCTCTTTAGACTCTTCTGGAAGTTGGCCCTCCTTATCAAATTGATGCTGCTATAGTTGAAAGAAATCCTACTGTTTAGAGATAACAAGAGATACTTCTAAGTTGGAGGAGTTTGAGGTTCAGTTTATTTTTTTCCAGCAATGGGAGTCACTTGACCAAAGAGGCAGGGAAAGGACAGCAAGCAGGATACGGGCACAAAAAATCTCAGCTATAATCAGCTGACTCCAGCTTGATTACAGAGGAGGAACTAAACTCTGTATTTGGCAAACGGATCACAGAGCAAGTCTCTTCTAACGCTTTCTGCTGAGTCTGCCAATTGGTAGCTAGACAGCACGGCAGATTTAACCAGCAATGGCTAACAAGGGAACCAAAACCCACCATGTGCGAGTTATCACCTCTGGGATTTGCCTACTGTATCTGAAAGCTGAAATAAAAAGGTTTACTTACACTGAAGAGCATAATGTGTAGCAGAAAATTGCTCAAGTGGTTTCAAATGATAGCAAGAAACAGATGGTCACAGAGTGCAGGATGGGGCAGGGGATGAGGGCTATCTATCCCACCAGAACATCATTATGACACTGGCAGAAATCTGCAGGTCCTAAATCTACAACCTTACTACCTCTCCTTTCCTTCTTCCTAGTCCCAAATGCCTTGATTTTCCGGGTTGCTTAAGGTCTGAAAAACAAGTAATTCAAGAAAAACAATAGTTCAAAACCAAAATTCACTATAATAGTTACTACCTATCAGAGGTATTTATATATACATATTGTTATTTCTCCTTACATTTCAGATCCCTAAATGTCTACTGCCTAAAAGGTGGAACTCAAAGAAGGGTTATTGTCTTTCTTTTCTGTTTTACCTCAGGACACGAAGTTTATTCTTGGTACTAGGGACTAACATATTTTGGAAGGTGTAACATTCAGACAACACCACCAGCAAACCTTCTGCTGCACACTGTGCGCAGGTCTAGGTCTCGTGTATGGTATTTATCTTGGAATACAAATAATGACAGCAGCACAAGCACTAGAAGGGAAAGGACTCAATTACTGTAAACAAATAGGACTAAAAGACTGTTAAACATTCAACTATTCACAACAATGGAAGGTTTAAAAGTCTTCATCTCTTATTTACTGTAACAAGATTAGGTCAGCACTCCTCTGCTCCCTCCTAAGCCTCATCAAACTGGGAAAGACCATAGATGCAAAACCACTGCACTGTCTCACTGCCCTGCTGAAAGTCTCAATTGATGTAAGCTTAGAGGAAAGACACCCAAGGTATTTCCCCTTCCCGGGGGCTACTGTCACAGCAAATTTCAGCCTTTAACTTCCAGGCAAATTGTCTGCATATCTGTCAAGCACATATGCGCGAACGGCACTTGCGTGAACTTTCCACTCCACTACTGCTCCCCCCACCCCAAGATATCAATTCTGGCCAGGAACTTGATTAGCAACAGACCGTGAAACACTTTAAAAGAACTTCAGAGGTGGAGTTCACACAAAAGGACAGTGAAATCTTGCAGCCTGAAGGCCCCAGAGCAAAGCATGGCAGCTGGCACTGGGCCTTGCGTGTTATGGCTGCAGTCATATCACGGATCAGAGATGCAATTTCTATTTCTGCTCTTCCTCTCTTTCAAAACACTCTGGGCTCACCTTTGGCTTCAACCTGGTATTAATACATGGCTGCATGACATTGTAGGAATATAGACCAGGCACATTGTATAACATAACCTTGAGACTTTCAGCAACTGCTTCCTAGAATAGTCTGTTCTCACCCTGCAAGCACAGCGTGCATTGCTGCCCCCAGACACAGCCTCAGAGATCCAGTGTATTCAAATACACTTGCTGAACCTGCTTTCACAAGCAACCTCGATTCATCCTTTATCAGGGACCTCTCTCTTTTTAATAATTTAATGTCAATTTGCATGTCACAAATCTTACATGATTCCCCCCCTTGCTGATTAACTACAAAATTATTAAATGCTGTAGCGATATGGACTAGTTTTGTATTAATTCTGTCTTCTTCATAATTACCTGTCAATATCTGTTACATAGTGAGTTTAAAACAAATTATTCTACATTAGTTTTGTCTTTTAGTTAAATATAAAGCAATACTGGTCAGATACCTCAGGATATTTCTAGCTTTACAGAAACCAGAGTTCATTTAACAGCCATAGTATTTCACAGATTTAGACAGATACCACCTCCATCAGATGACACTGGTTTCAGGTAAACAAGTAGGTTTTCTTTTTTTCCCCTGAAAACTCTTAAAAAGTTTTCTAGTGTCACTCAGATTTCATAGTTATAACCATTTAAAAAAATAATGCAATGGAGATACAGAACTTTAACTTTTCCTCCTTCTAACTTCATTAGTACAAATAGAGGGAGGCTGTAATCCACGTACACAGCAAATAATTCAGCTGTAATTCATACTACAGCACAGCAGAGGTAAAACAGTAACACTGACATTAAACCTGATACTATATAGCCCTTAAAGCTTTCAGGTAATCCCTCTCTTTCCAAGAACCTCACACTGAATCAGATATATTTAAAGAATAATGCAGTGTCATGAATGCACTTCCTTTTCATTTAAACTTGCACATCTAGAACCATATCAGAGCTTCCAAAAGCAAATGCTCAGCAATTGACTTGTTCCTTATTTTAAAAGCTCAACGGATTATATATAAAGGAGTCCATTAAAAAGTTGACAGCTGCTAATTCAAGAATCAGGAGTTTCCCATTATAGGAGCACATAGTGTTTAAACTGCTTTGGTACCACTGTCACGTTATTAATCAAATTAAAAAAAAAACCTATGAATTACATATTTCTAAAACACCACCTATTATCCATGTAATCAGAATTCAAACTATTTTTTTTACCACATTGTCACATGTGAAATATATGTGGCAGAACAAAATGTAGAACACATAAATAAATACTATACATAAGGGAGAAATCATTATAACTTCTTTGCATATATGGGTCTAGATAAGTTTCTAGTAACCTGCCTCTGTTTTTCTTTGACCTTTCCAAAGCAGCTGCAAATGGAGCTTAGTTTCTGCTCACAAGTTAAAAATCTTTGCACTAATTTGTATAGATTTGTGCAAATAAAAATCACAGACTATGTTAGATCCCAAGACTGTAACCAACACAAGCTATCGTTATTTGCACAACAGCATGCTGATGTAGTTGGGGAAAAAACAAAACCAATCACAGTACAGATAAGCAAGGGTCAAAGTTCTGGTTATACTTGAAGTTTCAGTACTGGCACTTCCTGATTGGAGCCTAAAATACTCTTAATTAAATCTATTTTGTCCTTCTATGCTAAAGTAATGAACTCTTATCCCCCCTCCCCATCTACCTGTGATGCTCACTTACATCGTGACAAACCATTAGGCCAGTTCTAGAAGGTCTTCAGCCCGGAGGAAGCACTGTCACAGCCAGTCCCCAGGCCAGAGCCGTGCCCAGCCTGGCTGCACCAAACCCAGCCAGGAGCAGCCCCCGGGAGCGGGGCAGGGGCCGCACAGGTTCCCTCGCACCCTTCAATGACTTGGCTGGACTGGAGACTGTAGGAGTTGCTGACAAGCCCTAGACACATGCCACCTCCCTCCAGGTTACACAGGTATCTGGAACTGTGGATGTTTCCCTGCAGCAACAGTCGCGTCCTACAACCTCGTACGGCTCCTGACACACGCAGCTCACGCCGCCCGTCCTCAGCGGCAACAAACCAAGCGGCCTGCAGCGACCCGGACCCGCATTCACACCCCGCTGCAAAAACCCGACCAGCGGCACCTTCCCCGGCGTGCTGCCAGCTTCAGCCCCGGCGGCCCCGAGCCCCGCTCGGCGGGGGCAGCACCCGCCCGGCGCCGTGCCGGGAGCTCCCCCTCACGGGCCCGGCGGCAGCGCCCCCTGGCGGCCCCGGGGGCAGCGCTCCGGAACAAGAGACATTGACGCAAACGGGGAAAAGCTCAGGCTGGGCACAGCAAACGCAGAAACCTTCATCGTGAAAAACCTGCTTCATTTATCACTTGACTCTTCTCCTGAAAATTGTCAAACTGCTACTGCTGTTCAAACTGCTAATGCTGTTGAGGACGGGTTACAGAAAGCAAGCTCTTCCAGCAGACAGGGAGCCAGCAATACAGGCTCTGTCCACCTCCCTCAGACTCTAGCATTTGCTAAACTCCATGGAATAATGCAGCACAATAACCAGTAATTAAAAATTAAGCTTCTGAGGATCTGATTATCTTTAATTTTTACACAGTGGTGTCCAAATGGACCCAGAATTAAGATTCTGTTACAGTCAGCTGCTGGATAAAGACGGAGCTCTTTATCGCCTATTTTTCTTCTTACAAGCACGTCGTACTCACAAGTACGCAGATATCAGAGCTGTGGTGTCACCATCTGAAATAAAAAGCCACGCCAACAAGCTGAGCTTTGCTGCAGCACAGCTCTGGGCATTAAAGCATCCCCCAGCCAAACCTTCTCCCAGCCAAACGCTGCTTCCCCCGTTAACTGGAAATACTTCCTTCAGCATAACTGGCAAGATTTGGAATGGCAGTTATGTTTCATGCTCACCTGATGCCATTACAAGTGATTTGTTTCAACCATATTTAAAAGGGCTGCCCCTCATACATGCAACTCCTCTTACAGCCCAGTAGGTGTTGGCTTGTCCACCAAAACCAGCCAAAACCACAATTTGCAGCAGACCAGCATGGGACCTCAGTTTAAATGCAAATTTATTCTCACAGCTGTGTGCAACACGAAGCACACTGATAAATAAGCTCATATCATAAGGTACTTACAAATGTTTTTGGATTAAATTCTATCTACTTGCACATGTGCATGGAGCGGTGTTCCCCAGCAAATTAAGCTGGAAGATGTTCTCTGGAGTGCTGCGTTCCCTGGCTGTGCAACCTCCCTGACTCTGCAGGGATCCCAGTGGGGCAGGAGCCGGAACGGCCCCAATTTATTCAAGTTTCTTTCTTAATCACAGAATCCTCTGCCTGAGGCTTTGGAAGAAGAGAGAAAGCAGACGGTGAGTGTGAAAATACAGAACTAACGTTCTCAAAGATTAGTTACAGTAAGTAAGCTCTTCAGCAGGCACTGTGGGTCCTTCTGGCAGTGGTTTCAATAGGGTAGAAGATGGACCTGGATTCAAGACATCCTGACAGACTGGTCCTAAAATGGAGCCCAGATATTTAGCCAACAGATCTTTGAAGGTGCATAAACTGTTGGTTTGTAGTTTGTTGTTTGTGGTTTTGTTTTTGGATTTTTTAGATTTAATTTGAACATGGGGCTTGAAGTAAAAAATAAAACAGATTATATGTTTGGGGTATGAGCCCGCCTAAGCAAAATAATCCTGAATGCTTCTGGGATTTCTGTGTAGGAAAGCATTCACTGCAGGAATACATGCCTCACAGAAAAGTCAATCACTGAAGCCAAGGAATAATGAAGCAAAATAAAACATGGAAGAAGAAATAAGCAGAAGAGAAACCAGGAAAAGGCACAGAAATAATAGGTAAGTGATATCAACATGTACATAAGTAATAAAGAAATAGTTAAGTGAAAAGTTTAAAGCTAACTGGAAGAAAATCCAGCAAAAATACATGCTCATCAAAAGCTCAAGCAAAGATGAGAAACAGAAGGGTAAAAGAAACTACAGGTTGTGTTGCACACCTCCGTCATTTCACGGCTAGGATGGCAGACACTGGCAATACCTATTTGTATGTCTCAGGTTCATGCCTGTGGAGCTGGTGTCAAAGCATTTTGTAACACATAATCCTGGGGATCCACGAGACTGCAAGGCTGCTGCAAAGTGAGCAGTGATCACTGCCTCACGTGAGCATGTGATGAAGGTCACATCACAGGCCTTGAATGGCCAGTCAGTCATTGCGTGGTTTTGCATGTTTAAAATACAAGACAGGGTAATGTTGAGGAAGGCTTAACTTCCACATAGAAACAAAACAACACCAGAATTATTTGGGGGGGCGTGTGTGTGTGCGTGCGCATAGTAACCATGCAAACAACCTAGCAGAAGCAAATTCAAAATGATGCTTTTGCTATACAAAAGAAAAAAAAATTCTTCTGAAAAGCAAGGCTAATGTTAGCTTTTATTTAAAATACAATCAGGATGTTGACAGTTTTCTGTATCTTAATATTAGGCATCTCAAGTGATTCATCAATAGATCGCCTGAACCAAATGTTTCAGGAAGTGATAGCTTTCATTTTCAATCTAAAAAGGGAAATTTATCAACAATATCAAACACTTATTTAAATATAAAAAGACTTCTGCAGTTGAGATGAAGACCACATGCATTTACCTTATAGATTAATTTATTGTTATTGGTTTTCTTTATACAATGTAATACTAACAGAGACAGTTTGTGTTAATGACACAAGTTCTGACAAGTCAATCATACAGAGAAAATACTGCACAGTAAATAACTATTTTCTGACTCTAGGGCCTTAATGCAAAAAGTTTTAGCTACAGAACCCACAATCTGTAAAAAGGTTGAGAACAAAACAAGCCAACAGTTAGAAGTACAATTCATTGCAGGTAACATGGGGGGGAAAAAAAGGATTTTTTTTTTTTTTTGTAAAGGATCACTCTCTTTGCTCATCTTGCAGACTTTAATTAGTGCCTGGATATAGATATTAACTTGCCTGATGTCAACACAAAGTTAGGATGTCAGGGTGCTTTTAGACTATCTTGAAAAGAAAACATCTGATCTCTGTAGTTAGTTCTGGACTGATGGAGCAGCGTTTTGTCCTTACTGGAAAACAAAAAGTGATATGCCAGCAGCACTTCATAACAAGTTTTCTGTGCTCTGCATCAGAAAAATATTCCCACAGAATTTTCAATAGGAGGCCCTAGATTTAAATATTAAGTGCTTTCCTGATGGGCACTGGCGCTATCAGACAGCTTGCACATTTAAGCTACTTGAACCTGGGAACGTCTCTTAACACCCAGTACAGGGAGACTACCGAGTCTGGAATGCATTCTGGGACTAAAACTTTAAAATGCAGAAACAAGGGTCCAATCTGTTGGGAGTACACGTTTCTTGGTAAAGCTGTGCAGGTCTAAAATGGAGCCAAAATTAGTTTTGTTTCCTCCTACCGCTAGGTAGGTCAATGTGCAGGGTTTTTTTTTTCCCCTACCTAGAAACAAGGCTACAGCTTCAGCAATCCAGCACCAGCAAAACAACAGAACAGACTTCAGGCAAAAAATTTAACCCAGCAGAGAAACAAAACACCAGCACATATGAAGTGTTATGGGTTTTTCTGTAATTGTATATTAATCTCACTCTGAGCCTCAAAATCAGCTCTCTTATGTTTCAGTGCCATGGATATTTTGGCACCAAAGGACAGAAGACGGGTGTTACGAGAAGTGCGAGTCAGAGCACTTGGGAAAGCCAAATTTTACTGATTTTTCCTGCAGAGACTAGTTCAGAAGAATCTCTAAAATTCTAGCTGATGGTTTCTGCAGACAACTGGTAAAAATTACCAACAGGTATCTTATCTAAACTCTATCTAGTAGGAAACAGGAGATGGGACCCAGACTTCTATGAATTCCAAGTATCCTGACTCAACAACTCCAACCCATCAAGCATCTGATCCATTTTCAGAAACACACTCTAAAAGCTGTGTTTGTGGCCTGTAAAACACTCCTGCTACTCTTAAAGCATCATAGACCTTCACAAACAAATCAAACAACTGTTGTAGTGAGGAAAAGTACAAAGCCTTGACTAACAAGTGGTGCTTGACAGACACTCAGTTATGCTTACGTTACCCTACAGATCAGACTGATGCCTCGGCAGTCCCGAATTTTCACAGCAGCTCCTCCAGAAAGGCCATGGCATTCTGGCTTCTTGTTTAACTCTTAGAAATGAAAACCAATGAATGCAAGTTTAACTGAGGGGTGCCTTAGTCCTGCACAGTTCACTCCTAAATCCATAAATTAGGCTATTATTTTTGGGAAATCCTAGAAGGCCTGAGATATATGCACATCCTGAGATACTCCCTTTTTTTCTGCTTCCCCTGTTCATGTACCTGAGTTTTGTCTATATTTCAGGCAAGCAACAGTTGCTTTCACTTGACTGCAGTCGGTCCTTGCATGAGGTTTGCCCCATCCTTCCCATATGACCTATTTTCAGAAAGTGCTTATTTAATGTCGAGCACAGGGTTACTCCTTCTTGGTCATGACCCCTCTTTGAAGAGAAGTCTGTCTTATTAAAAATAAAGTATTGTAACAACAAAGTTAAGAACAAAGTTTTGTTTCCATTTTGAGTTGAACACAGATTTCTTGCTGTAAAACTTCTTACCGAAATTGTCTAAGCAAGTTGAAGTACCAAGAAGTGATCATACTGCCTTTCTAAAACATAGCTAGAGTTAATGTTGTACAATCACACAAAAAAACAGCACTTGTCTCAATTGCTTGTAAGTGATGATATCAAACACTTGGGCACCTCACCGGTGCCATGGAGTTCAGCAGTACAACTACAGGTGCAGCACCACGCTTACATGCTTCTAGGATAACCGATGAAACTAACCCAACAAGGAACAAACATTCCTTCTCCAACACTTAAAGCCGCAATTCTTCACGCAAGCTCATGGAGACAACAGATCCTTCAGTACTTCGCTCATACAAATTTTTCCACTGCTCTAGGGCTCTGAAAGCTTTTGAATATTTTTAAAGAATATTTACATGTTAAATGACACATAAAGAGTTAGCGACTGCACAAGTAAAACATACAAAAATAGTACTTCTTATAGGAGCAATGCTGCTGTACATTGTAGTGGTTTCTTAAATTTATTACTTTTGTCATACACATATTGTTTCCTTAAGGTGTTACATGGAAAAGGCCTCAAATGTATCCGTTAACAACTTAGAGCAAACAAGAGCAAATTCGTTGCTTGATGTGCGCAACGCAGCATACATCTCCATCTTCACAAGTACCCCAGTGTTACATTTCTTGGCTGTCAGATTCCACAATCCCAGGTACTAGTTGGTATCTCTTCCTGACTTAATTCAACTAATAATAAAGGTTTTATTTCAATTAGCCTCTTTATCTTGTATTAGAATCAGTGATTTAGATTTCAATTAAATTTACATAATTTTCACGTCCTGTGGGTATGCACGTTTTGAGAGTACTGCAGAATGTTGCATGGAAGTTGATTGAAAGCGTCAAACTAGTATTTAATGGCTTGCTGACAATGTACCTCAACGTTGACTTATGGAAAATAGTCCAGGGTGGATTTATCTGAACATACAGAAGTACACTCAGAAAACACATTTTTAAAGTCACCTGCATACCTGTAAGGAATACAGGTTTTATTACTACATTTTTAATTTAAAAGCACACAGAATCACAGAATGTTAGGGATTGCAAGGGACCTCAAAAGACCATCTAGTCCAATCCCCCTGCCGGAGCAGGAACACCTAGATCAGATCGCACAGGAACGCATCCAGACGGGCTTTGGATGTCTCCAGAGAAGGAGACTCCACCACCTCTCTGGGCAGCCTGTTCCAGTGCTCTGTCACCCTCACTGTAAAAAAGTTTTTTAAGCATCACAGCTTTTTTCTATTATTTGCTCTGTGACTACATGTACCAACTCAGACTTCCAGGATGTTTTTTCCACATAATGGATATTATAAAATTCTACTCTTAAGATTCAAAAATATTTTAAACATAAAAATTTCCATACTTCTTCTGTTCTGATCCACAGCTTTTGAAAAACTGGTAACAGCCGCGCAGTCTCATTAAATACATTTGCTCAGATAACGTACAATAAAAGCAATCCCTAAGTAAAATTCACAAAGTTTTTGCAGAAACTTGTATTCAATCTGTCATCTCTTCCCTCCTGAATTCACTGCTGCAGAAGGCAATATTCTGGATACACAGTCCTGACCATTTTTTCCCCATTTCATTCTCATTTTCTACAATTTACAACTTTTACTTGAATCCTATTCAGAATATGCAGCATTTTAGAGTTGTCCTTCTAGACTTTCTATGTCTTCAGATAATATTAACAGGCTTACTTCACACATTAAAGCTTACTCCCTACCACATCCCCCTTTAGGGCTGTGAATTCCTGTTACAGATGAGCATGCCTTTTTGAGGAAAAAAATAGCATGCTGCCATTAATTCTTAGATATATCAACAGTCTGTAGATAACAACCACCAAAAAAACCCGCAAATCCAAACAGGCGCAGCCAAGAAAAATACCATTTTAAGATTAATTCAAACAGCAAATCTTTCATCTTCAAGGTCAGGTGTCCTTTTCAAAGATATGCTTTTAAGATTGTACTTTAGATAAGACAGGCAGAGCTGATTTAATAATTAATTGCTGCTGCTGTTCCCTCTGTAAGTGCTACTGTGAACCATGAATTCTCCCTGCTTTTTTCCTTGCACCGTCTCTGGCATCCAGCTGCTGCCCTGCTGGGCAAGCTCAGCTTGCTAAACCAGCAGAAAACTAACCAAAGATAGGGGGAAAGGTGCGAAACCACAAATAAATCAAAGCTAATAGCTTTCTCCTATTATTTGACAGCAAGTTGAATAGTGTCACTACAGGGCAAGATGAGCAGCAGAAACACGGCAGGTAAGGAAGAGGATCCCAGGACTGGGCAGGAAAGGCAAGACAGAGGAGCGGGCTCTGCCCTCTGCAGCAGTGTGCCATTAGATCCCTTCAGGCACCCATTAGATGCCCAGCGAGAGACAACCTGGCACAGAAACAGCCAACAGAGCTGTAAAAAGGGCACCGATGTCACGAACAGAGAAAACATCCTGGAGAGACAACGTTTTAAAGCTGTTGAAGGAGGTTCTTGCTTCTTTTACAGGGACCGTGGCTGTCACTCGGTGATCAGTCCTCGCTGGAAAAAGGCACTGCTGCACCTCGTAACCTGGGGCTGCTCTCACAGCTGAGCCTCCAGCCTGTACTGTCTTCCAATCTATCAACATTTACCATGGAGGCTCAAGAGTTTATTCCCACAAAACACCACTGACTGCTGTCCCATTTATAACAATGTTATTTTGGGAAAGAATGGCAAGCGTTAAAAGAGTCTGGCATCCATCACTTGGTACTTGTACCACAGTGGCTGGTCTTAGCTAACCTAACTGCCTTCAGTCATGGCCTTCATGCAGCAGAGAGGACATGACAAATGTGGTAAGAATGAGTAAATAATTCTTCTTATACTAATATTTTGAGAAATGTGATCAGGAGTCTGTAAAGAACTGGATACAAATTTTTAATTCATTATCTCTGTGTACCACCAAGAAACAGTGTGCTTCATTTTCAAGAACAAAACACTAGAATAACTTAGAGCTGCTGAGCCTACTGCACACTGCAGACCTACTTCATCAGTGACTCTTACAGATCTAAGAAAAGACTATTAGAGAAGTGATACAGGGGCACAGGGAATTTGTCACAACGCTTCTATACTCAGTGCACCTTGCTAGACTTGGGACTCAATGCTATCATATGATTAGTATCTTACTTGTGAGACTAAAACATTTCATTACAAAAATATCTAATCCTGCCACTGAAGATTCTCTAGAACCTAAACCGTAAAACAAAAACATGCTGCATTTCTAATTTGCCCCAAAGTTTTCAAATAAAAGATGAACTGGAAATACAACAGCTGTACTATTAATTTCCTCTCTTAGTTAATTAAATAATTTTTTTTTCAGTTAAATTGAGAATTTAATAAAATCTCACTGCATTAGAACAAAGTTCTACGTTAAAGTTTCACTATACTTTAAACCAGCAAGTCAGCATGGAATAAATAAAACACAGATTGCCTATCAAAAGAAAAAACAGTATGAAAGACAGTGTAACACTGATAGGCAAGAAGATGTAAATGTCCATTTGCATCACAAGCAAAGTAGTTACTGCATTTCTTGCAACGCTATATCAATATTCCACACATTAAGGAAAGAGATCACTAAAGCAACAGACATCAGGATGCCTTTTGATAACGTAAGAATAGATGGATTCCAATCAAAGTTAAAAAAGCAAACTGCTACAATAAGAGTACTTTTCTGTAAATGGCTAATCCACATTAACAAAAACACTACTAAACATCACTCCAGTTAATATTTTACTTTAGATTAATATCAACTAAGACAAAACATTTTTAATGTAACAGTATGGGTTACATTTTTAAATTGTTTAGTCATTTTTGCCATCCATACAACCTAATGTTTCTAGGAATGTGAGTTATTTTTATTAGGCGGCAAGCTGCAGCCATTGCTGGAAGTTAACTATGGTAAGTTCCAGAAAAACTAAGAAAGTTACCATTCATATGCTTTCAAAAGCTTCCCAAACACGTGAATAGAAGCTGTGTTTGAATGGCAAAAGTCAAATGATTTTGCACCTAGATTAAAGGAAATAGTAGCGGTTTATTTGCAATTTATCTTTTTATTACACATAAAACTGCTTGTGCTTAGTGACCAGGATCTGGTCCATGCTCACAAGAAGGTATTACTGCAATGATGTATTATGAAATAATCTTTAAAAAAAATGAACTATGAGCAACTGCTTTAAAGAACTGCTTTCATGCACACGGCGCTAGGGAAGGCAATGATGACTAATGGGGAGAGGCGCTGCTCGGCCAGCTGAGTCCCACAGCGTGGGGGACGCACTGCATACCAAGGAACACTTGCAGGGAAGGTAAAGCAGATACTCTTACATCGTGGTGAAAATATAAGGCAAAAAAATAAATAACAGCCTTTCCTCCTGTAGTATTTTTCTATAATTAAAATAATCTGTTCAATGTCAGTGTAACTACATGAAAATTCCCTTTGCTTTCACTTATGTAAAGCTAATACTGAGCGACTGCCATGCATATAGATGTCTATACTGTCTTCACCTAAAGACAGGTAAGCCTAGGTCTCCACATTTGTACCACATGATAATATGTGCAAAGCCCACATGACAAAATCTTACTTTTTATTATAATGTTGATTCTCAAAATGTCAACATTCTTCCATTTTACTGAGAAATCAACAGACAAAAGGTATTTTAAGTCACAGCACAGCTTCCTATACAATACACAGCATAGCTGTCATTCTTCATTTTACACAGGTTATTAATTACTACAGCTTCATCCAGCAACACTCCTTACGCGTCTTTCTAGATTATCTCATTGCACTTCTTGTTCTTAGTAAAAAAAGCAGAGTTTAGTTTTTGCGAATAGGTATATTTTATTTTTCAAACAAAAAGAAACAATGATTCAAAATTTCCAGAAGTATCTTTAGGTGATCTGAATCAGACACTTAATACACCCACTGCAGTCTCTAAGGGTGTAAAAAGTAGCATCAGCTAACACTACATGACCACACTTTATCCTCTGAGCATGCAAGGAACGGCACTAGCTCAGCAATGCAGCCACTCAACTTTATCAAATCTTAGAAAATTTACATGGAAGTTCTTGGCAGAAACGTTGCGGACTCAGAGCCCCAAAACCATTTCTCCCAAACAAGACCAGTACACATCTTGCTAACCAATGGGATCTCAAAGAAGCCGGCTATACCTGCATAACGTAACATGCTTGTGCTATATCGGTGGTCCTCCTTCAACTTGAAGGGCTGAATAAGAACAAACCAACCTCCCCCAAACTAACTATTAAATGGAACATTTTTGAAAAAACAATTGGGACTAATCCATGTGGTTCAGCTGAAGCTGAGCCTCAAAGTGAAGCATGTCAGAGAAATAAGAACAGCAAAGCTTCATCAGTAAAACCAGCTTAGGTCAATACTGATGCTGCCTCATTCAGTGTAAAAGTCTTGAAAAACAATCCTAGTTTAAGGCAGGGGGAAGCAGAGCTGGGAAGGGTGAAATAGAGCCTTTAAAAGCCCAGCATGATTTGCAACACAAACAGTGAGGAGAGAGCAGCTTCCTCTTTCAATGGAGCAAGGGTCTGACCCCTTCCTGTGTCACAACTCTCTGCGCTTACTTAACATGTTTTCTATTGGCAGTAAAACAAACATCAATTCTATCAGCTTCACAGACACATGTGTATCAGAAAGGGCAACACAGTGATATTACATCCAGTTTTAGAGAAGACAGCAGATGTATTTGAATGTGCGCCTTCACATCTTTGCTGTCTAGGCTGCCCAGTAAGATTACTTGTGATGAAATAGCCCATAATGTATACTTTATAAATTAACATTAACTTTAAGCAGATGCTGTACAGCCACATAAGACCACAAAATGATTGCTCTAAAATTTACAAGAAAAACACAAAAAGACCATAAAGAAAATGTTACCTTGGTATCCAGTGTAACTCCAATGTAACTTTACAAAGCTGAGTTACGCCATGCTTTAGGCATTAATTTCCTTCACAGGCATATAATGCCCAGGTCAGACCTTCAGTTAGCTGACTCTCACACAGACACACACAAGTTTCAGATGATTATGTTAATTGAAGCTAAGAAGGCTGTACTACCTCTTCAAGAAGATCTTCTCATAAAAGAGGTTTCAAAAAATGAAAGCAGTAGTGGACCCCTCAAAATCTTGTTTAGGTGGGTCTGAGTGGAGTACAGTTTGTATTTGCCAAAGCTAAAGACGGGAAGGCTGCAAAATAAACGTGTGACATGATGCAGCAGCAGAGATGACAGTTTTGTTAGATCACAAACGCATCACCTGTTTTACTTGCTTAACAGTTGATATTATGCAACTCTGACTGCAGAGAGTCAGCTGGCGTATGTATATTCTCTTGCCATTAATCAGCACTTTCCAACAGATATACTAACCTTCCTTAAGCGTTAAATAATTACATTGTTTTCTTTTATTTGTGCTGTATGTATGTTTTGAAAAAAAGAAAATTTAAAAAAATCAATCCAAACCTACATTAAACGTCAAATTCTAAAAAGACAAAACCAAAACACAAGGCAATTTACTGAAATGACATTAAAATAGTTCAAAACTTGAAAAACTTTTGTTTTATAAAATCGAACTACAGAGCAAAACCTCAATGAAAAACTAATGGTTAAAACAAAGTCTTACATCAAGCTACCAAATTTTTAAGTGTTCACTGGAGTACATCTATTTCTCTAGTTTCTCTTTTGAGACCACCATACTCCAAGTTCTATGTATAATTTATTTGAACTTTGTTTCACTGCAGTGACACTATCTAGCTAGAATAGTCACAGCCATACCTATGAGTTAAAAAACAAAACCAAACCCAAGTTGTCTGCTTAAACAGAACTTCTGGTACAAATGCTGTCAATAACTTTGTAATTCCTTCATATAACTGCATCACATGTTAAGCAACTGGAAATAAAACTGTCCTAGCACAGGAGCTACTGAGTAACTTGAATCCCTCTCTGCAGATGGAAGCAAAGCAGAAGAGACTGAAGCTAACTTTGCCAGGTTTCACTGACACAGATCTCAGAAATGCAGGGGAGGAAGGCACTTTACCTTTTCCTGCCTCCATTTCCAAAATCTGCCTTTACATTTTGATTTATTCCCAATCTGCCAGATACGGCTTATGGAGCAGTACGGATCTTGGCCATGGAAGAGAAGAAACTGAAAAATTCTCCAGTTCTTCCCAAGTCAGACAAACAGGCACTAGATTAAGTTTTCATGACTCCCAGGATTCCAGGCTAGGAAATGTGAACTGTGACACTGGGGTTCCAGGTAATATCCACGTGCATATCCTTCCTCTTCTGTTGGGCGGAAAAATAAAGGCTTGTTTGTCCTGACAAAAATGACCTTCATGGTCCAGAAGCTCCAAAGGACTTGGAGATCCCATCTGCAACTGAAGCAGTGACAGAGGAGGTTGCAAAGTGGCTTGACAGAGCTGGACCATCTGTATTCATCCAGGAGCTCCCCAGAAGCCACAGATTCAGTTACTGAGCTATTAACAATCCAGCAAAGCCTCTCACTGAAAACCACCTCGTACCTTAAGATTAGAAAGCAACAGTGACATCTGAGGGAGTGCAAAGCAGCAGAGAGTAGCAAGCCTGCAATGTATCCAAGTCAGAGGGGTAGAAGCTGTAAGAAGGACCCAAGTCAGAGTACATATGGATAACTGTGATGTACTGGGGAAAACTCTGCGTAGTTTTGTGAAGGACTGTTACGAGTCACAAATGTCCTGGAAAGCATAAAGGGACATGTGGACAAGGGAAATCCAACTGACACAGCCTACTTAAATTTCCAAGCGAAATGAGGCCATGTATTCGTGTTTCTTAAAGGAAAGAGAACTGCTATGAGGCAGGAAGTAGGGTTCTAACCCCCCCACCTGAAGGCTAAGGAATGCTTACTGGACAAGGAAAAGAGGGTTAAAAAAAAAAAAAAAGAGAGTACAAAAAGAAAAAAAGAGGGTCCTCAAAGAATTTCAGCAGTGGCATGCAGCAAGAGCCTGCATTAGGGCCTGAACTATTCAACATATTCAGAAATGATCCAAAAAAGAAGGCAGTTAGCGAGAGAACAAGATCTTTGGTATATAATTACTCATTGTACTAAAGATGAAAATCAAGAGTGCAGAAAGATGTAACATTAGTGAACGGTATAATAAAATAGTAAATGAAATTCAAGGTAGAGAAATGTCAAGTAACAGACATGGAAGAAGAAAACAATCTTAACTTTATATACAAAATAATGGTTTCTGAATTATTATTACACAGTAATGAGACACTGATCTTGTAACAGTTCTATGAAATTATCATCTCAGTGATCTGTAGTGGTCACAAACGTAAACCAAATCTTATGCAAGAAATATAGCACATCATACCACTGCTTTCCTGCTTTCGAAAATGGTTTAGAAGGGTTGAGCAAGAAGCAAAAACACATAGCAAAGACATGGAGAGTCTCTCCACAAGACTGACAATTAGACAGATTTGGACTTGTCAAACTGGATAAGTGATGACAGGTGAGGAGGGTTATGATGCACATTTATTATGAAGGTGGACAGGAAATGATTGCTCATTGCTGGTTCAGAAGGAAACAAAAAAATGAGGTATTTCTTCACACAGTATCTAGCTAAGTTTTGAGAATCCTTTCCACAAGACCCCATAGCTCTCAAGTTTCAAAAAAATGGTGGGTCAACAAAATTGTTTAGCAGCACAACAACAAACACCAGACTTTTCTTTCCAAGGTTCAATTTTTCGCTGCACCATTTCTACTCTCATTTTACTAAACATGCAATTCTGCACTGTCCTCTTCTCCACGGCCTTAAACTGTCTGGTCCTGAGTATGCCTTTCCTGCCCATGCAAAAATGCTGAAAAGCTTTACTGTTCATTTCAGCTTTCCCCTTAAACGCAGCTGGCATTAGACAGTGACAAAAAAGATTTATTTAAACAGCAAACTAATCCTTTGTTGTCCTAGCCAAATTCAAAAGCATTATTTTTACTCATATCTTACAGTCTTCATCTACTTGGAGCCACAGAATGAGAAACACTTGTCTTCAGACTCATTTGGACACGCACAAAACTACTGCAAGTTTAAGAAAGCTTGAAGTACACACAAGGACACACTGGTCTCCACAGTTCAAGCAATCGGATCACCAAACACACCTTAAAGCAATGTGAAGCACCTATAATCAATGTAGGCCCTTTTCAGTATTGTTGGGCAATTCCTGGTCTATATTTAAAAAAATTAAAAATTCTCTGGTTGCACAATTAGTAAAGCACAACACTGATGATATACTCATTAAAAGAATACCTTACACAACCCAGGGAATAAATTGAAAGCAGGTGTATCAAATGACACATTAATGCTTGCCTTAAACACATTTCTCATATACAATGCTTGATATTTTATGTAAGTATGGTATTAGTTATACTTCACTGGTTGCAGAGCAGATGATAGGCATGATAAAGATTATTTTGCAGAAACAAGAAGCCCATCCAAAAGGGGGGAGGGGGGGGAAATCTGTTATTTCCCAGAACACTAGTCAAATAAGATGTTCCTGGTTAACAGCATCACTAGTCTCACAAACATAAATAGGTAATGAGGCCAATTTCTTAAGTCTTATTTAGGCATCTTAACAACAGGTAGGTTTTGGTGCAGGAAGCTAAATCAAATATTTGAAATTGAATCAGAATCAAAATATACCATGGTGAGGTGAAGGAGTTGCCCATCATCATTTGTCTAACGTATTTTAAACAGTTCTTTCACTGTATCATGTAGAATATGATTTCATTAATCTACATACATGAATGCAAAAAAATATATTTTGAAAAACAAAGCCTACAGTGCATCTAACCTATCTGTAACAATAAAGTATGTTTTAGAACAAGGCCTAATTCAATATTTTAGAATTTAACATGACAATTATTACATTAATATCGCCAGTTAAATAGACTAGCAATAAGCTATTAAGATAATTACATGAATCACTACAGGACTGGGAAATAGGAAACACATGGAGCTTCAGCTGTATTTGAAATGATGAGAAGGTTAAATACAGTATTTTATGCATGCAAATAAAATGTTTTGAATAGATTTGGCACTAGTCAGGTACCAAGAGGTTGTCTACTACTATTACAATGAAATAAACAGAACTCACTAGATTCTAAACACGAAGCTGTAACAAACATGCTTGCATACTAGAGGAAAAAAATCATATTAAATAAACAAGAAGAAATATTTTAAAAAATAAGAAGATACAAAAAATCTGGGATAAATATTATTACTGAAAATTGTGGGAGAGGTATCTAAAGCAGATTTGCAAACCTTGTACTACCTTGCTCATCACAGCTGAGATTTCTCTCTCTACTGAAAAATAAGGGGGTTTTTAAACACCAAATAAAGACATTATTTCTTCATGGAAGGCATTTAACATAATTACTTCCAACTTGAAAAAACCATACAGCTCTCGAACTACTGCTCAGTATTTATTTCAATTGCTCTTCATTGCACCTCTATGAAAAAGGACATATGAGACTATCCTATCATCCTCCTGCACGTCAAGGGACTTTTGTCTTCACCACTGCACCCCAAGCCGCCTGTACATGTTACAAAAGGCAACAGAAACATTGTTGGAAAGCAGTATTCCAGACTATCAGAAGTATACTTCTGTAAAGTATCAAACTGCCATCCCAGTTTTCTTCCCACTCACCACTGCACATAACATGGTAGCCTAATCCTGGCAGCTGTGAGGGCCAGAGCTATATCCTGGGGTCACCCAGCCTCCTCCCAGACCTGGTTCTCCAGCTCTGAAGGGAGCCCTGAACACACAGGATGCGTTGTACCTCCAGCCCCACCTGCCACCTCACACACAGACTCAGCAACCACAACTCAGGGCACAGAAGATGTTCAGCTGCTAGAGAAGACAAAATTGCTGTTGTTTCCTTTGGGAAAAGCTAATAGCCAACGGACAAGAATCAACTTTGTAAGCCAGCTTATAGTAAAAAATTTAGTAAGAAGTTCCTAAACTTGTAATACACTTTGGAAGAAACTGCTAAACAATAACATAGTAGAAATTCTGACAGTCAGAAAATCAACTAAACCCAAAATGTTCAGATGACTGCTGAAAGTCATGGCCAATGGGCAGGGCTATATGCAGACAAGACTTCTACAGACTTGAAATGGAACTTGTAATACTTGGTAGTGACTAATCCAAATGTTAATTACCTTCTGTAACACACGCAGGGTAAAACACTGTACTACCAAAAAACCCCACACCCCACCACATCTTCCTTGTCTGATCACATGCAGGATAAACAAAGAGATAAGAGAGAGAAGAGACTTGCTCTTAACCCTTCTCTACTTTTGAATACAGTGAAGAAATTATGACTTCTTATTTGGACCTTTGGCAAATTCAGATTCCACTTCAGGTTTCCTTTCTTTACAGTGCATCACAATTTGATACAAAAAAAGGGATTTGTTCTTGCTTATCTTTTACTCACCAAAACACTTCCAAACAGTGAATTAAAAAAGCTCTTAATTCTGCTTTGGACTTTATCTAGGAATAGAACCATGAAGTCTTTTTTTTCTTAATTATTTTAAAAAACATTCCTTCTCTAAGATGGAAGACATCCAACTTATTTAAGCCCAAGGAAGATATGCTACGGAAAACTTCAAGCCCAATACTCTTATTTTTAATTTTGCCAGATTTTTACAGGTTATGATGGAAAATTTTCACTATACCTTTCCCCTCTCCCCTACTATCGCAACCCCCAGCCCTCCATGAGCAAAGCAGCTGGAAGACTGACGCACTAAATGCAGCCCTGTAAATTATAGTACGTAGGAGATTAAACTTAAGCCTAATGCTACAGTGAACCTTCAACAGCTGAGTTCTATTAATGGACACTCCTTAAAAGAAATCCTTATTGGTTACTATTTAAAACTACATCTCTATTAACATCTTGACTGAAAGAAATTGCAAGTGATATGTACCTCCCATCAATGCTATGACAACAACACCCCGTTCAAGCACTGCATCGTTTACCACAATTTATATGAAGTAAAAAAATACAAAAGGGCTCACTAATCAAATACTATCAATGAATACACTATGCAAAAGAGATAAGCCAATTTATGACAGAAATTACATGTAAACCAGAACAATACACTTTCAGCACACTGAAAAGCCCAGTGTCATTATTACTCTTTCAATCTGCTTCCTACGCTGATTTATTTAAGATCATCATTGTAAAAATACAGCACAGTCAAGGCACTGTAAAGGCACAGCTTAACAGAAAAAATTAGGGAAAAGACAATTAATCAATGTTTTATTTTCAGACTTTTCAATTTTATACACAGGTCCACAAATAGGTAAGGGGGACTGGGAAGGGGAAGGTTACTGTGCTTAATAGCCACTGCATACAGGTGTAGCATTCTGTCCACTGCTGAACGTTTTCTTCTATCAAATATTCACTGCTCCCCAACACACAATCCTTTGAGATTCAATGCTGCCAAAATGTTTCTGCTTTCTCATTCAAAGAATCTTTTCAATGAACACATTTTCAATTATTGACACATCAACCTAGGGCACATTTTTGAAGGACAAAAGTTATATACAGGAAGTTGACAGCTTCCTACTTACACTACCCATTGACCTTGTAACTCTCTGTATATCATATCTGTTTCTATATCTGAACTTCTCTGTTTTAGGCTCTGTCACTGACGATGAATTAGTAACAAAAAAGAAGGCAGTTTAAGCAGTGGGATGATAGTAGAAAATATAAAAAAATCCAATCCTATCAAAAAGTGTGCTACTTGTTTCTAAGCAAGCAGGTCAGCAGGTCTGAACACAGCTCTACTTTTAATTCACACACTAGACTAAGAAAACACAACAAACTCGTTCCAGCCTTGAACAGATCTCAGCAACCTGCAAAGCGAAGACACATTACATTTACTGTTGCTCTGAGCTGCGCATTTTTCAGTCCCTGTCACAGTCCATCCCCTGGACCTGGGTGCTACTCTCTACGTTCAGGTTTACTTTGTCTGATACATCTCCAATGCAAAAAGCATGCACTAGCCTTGTTTCAGCCTGGGTCACTTCTCCTGTGCCTGGGTGGTTAGGACATTTTCCTTTCTTAGGAGGTGGAAGATGAGAGAATAGCTCCTAGGTGGTAAGGCTACTAAATACAAATCTCTTGTTTCCTGGTCGAGTAATTACAGAGAGGGCAGGATTTTTTTTTGTTTGTTTTTCTTGAATGATCATGGCCTTGTCAACAAATCTTTTGCTGAGCTCTTTCCAGGACATGTATGAAAAAACCAAGCCATCTGCAGTCCTGGATGAGCAGAGTAGCCAATACTGAAGTGATCAACACTCTCACGTATACCAGCAGCTAAGAAGGATTTTTATTCATTGCTTCATTTGAATTGAGTATTAAACTTTCAATTGATTATTTTTTCTGCATTTAAGTGTTCTTCTGAATCTGGCCAGAGTCTATCAGCAGTCAGGATACAGAGCTGGTCTCTCCAAGGAGTAAACAAAGATAGATTTCTGTACCTAGAGTCTCAAGAATTGCTCTGAGAGTCTAAAAATTAAGGGCTCCAAGAATATGTAGGGAAAAAGATGAATTCAAAGGAGTGCTGTTTCAGTTTTACCTCTTCACGAGTAATATTTGTTCTACCTGGACTGTCCACGCAGCAATGTACTATTTGTTCTATGGGAATGGTGCAAAAGATGGCTTGTGGCTGCAGTTTCACAGTGACCACCACTATGCTGGGCTTGGAGAATTTGCAATGACACGGACGTGGCAGAATCACATAACCTGCCTGCACCATTGCAGGAACTACAGCTTAGATTTTAATTGCAGAAAGGAGACAGAGGGTTATACCACTAGCTGTACTTTGGTCTCAAGAGCAAGATTTCTGATAGAAAGACTGTAAAGCTAAAGGGAATTTTTTGAATGGTTTCAGCTACTAGGGGTTTCCAATTTAAAGTAATGGAAATGAAAGTTATAGACAAAAATCAGTGTATCCTAGGCAATTGCACAAGTAAAAATGTACGAATAAGGTACACACAAAACATTAAATTCCTTCTCCCTCCGCCCTTACCAAAAGAAAAATAAAACTCAGATTCTTGTCAGTCTAGCTCTTAATGTTTCCATATTTAACAAAAAGCTGGGGGGACAAGTAAATTTCATAGTTCATTTATGCAGTGAAACCTAGCCACATGACAACCAGAAAGTTATTCCACCAATAATGATATCATGTTACAAGTTTTGACCAGGCTGTGAAAAAAGAAAATTCCAGTAACAGGAGGAGAATCACTCAAAATGCCTTTGTCCTTGAAGGGCACAAGCGCACTCCCCTCAGCAAAAGGTCAAATGTAATAGATAAAATATTAACAATTGCAAAATGCCAACCACTGTATTTAATAAAAAATGCACTGAATAATTGAAAACAATATCAAAACTGAGAATAATCCATCAAATGGGGCAATGATACCCGTATCAAAATCCTTATGTAAAAAAAATGCCAGCTAGTAATGTTCCAGCTTGTGTTAAGAAAGCAAATCATTCTTATTCATAGTGTAAGCTCAGCCTCCTCGTCTTTAATCATGGTTCATTAAATTGTAACACACAACTAGTACAATATAAAATAGCTAGTCTGAGTAATTCAAAAATATATAACCTCTCTTAGGAAAATAATTATGATATGGAAGGGAAAATAATTTATTTATATTCTTCAGAGCTCCATTAGTTTCTAGCTTGTTTTTCTTTTAAATGATGCTTATACAGTCACACAGAAAGATAAAAAGGAAATATACTTTTCCAACTTTCATGAGGACATGAGGATGTCAACCCGAGAATTTATAACTTGGATGTAATGAAAATCAAGCAGTTTTTTTCTTTTTTAAGGAATAAGAATTTCTACTTCTTAATTAGAAGCCTGTTGGAATCATCTTATAGACAGGTCAGACAGATAGCAATGAGCCTCCAACAAAGGAAATATCAAAAAAAAAAGAGATCTTCATGGTCATTTCTTGTTGACAAAGCAAATTTTTTCTC
>VZTO01026575.1:13206-24080 GCA_013400615.1 Syrrhaptes paradoxus
ACTCTGAAAGGCACCGTGATCAGAAACCGCAGACACACAAGTTTAAATTATATGTCAGATCTGAAATAGATGTGCTGTAGATCACTTTGATTAAGAGAGCTACATTTCACCTGCTACCAACTGAGGATTGCATTCCCCATTCTTCTGCAAAGACAACTCTTGACCACGCCTTATGTTTGCCGAAATCATTATAGAGAACTCCTACTCTGCTCGTGGAATGCTGCGCATGACCTGGGAAGTAAACTGCTGCTTCATTGTGGGTGTCCATTGCTGAACACTGGGAAGGGCACGCAGCATGAAGCCACCATCGCTGTGAATAGCACTGCTATCCGATACAGCAAGACACGACACAACCAGTCATGGAGAGGGAGTAAATGTTTCATCAAACACCGTTAAGTGCACCTAATAAAAGTAAATGCTGGGAAGTCTGTTTAAGTGTGATTTTTAAATTAGGCTTTTAAGAATGTGATGAGCTAGCTTGGTTTTGCTGACATGACTTGCTTCCAGGAGATGCAGGTTGACCTGTTTCTCCAAATCTCCAAAGTCAAATGCCTATGGGACTGGTGGATTTTGCTTTGCCACCTTCGTGCAGCCAGGCACATCTGACATTGCGTGCTACAGAACCAGAGCTGAACACCATGACTGCAACAGGTCTGGATGCTGGCTTGATTTCAAATACAAAGTTTGTTGGACTTGCAGGTATTTCAGATATATTGGAGACTGATCTTACATGACTTGCAATTTCATGAGCTCTAGCAGTTAAACTGATACACCAACTTCCTTCCCTAAAACTGATTCAAAATCATATATAAAGATACTTAATGGTACAGACTGGCTTTTTGAAGTCCTTAAAGTGGTTTAAATGGACATAATTTCTTGTCAGGTTTTAAAAAACCACAACTTGCAAAACAATAGATCTTCCATTTAGCAGACTGCACGCACATTAACACGAGTGAAAGAAGAAATACACCCTGTACCAGAGTCACACGAGGATACAGTCATGCACAGAGATATAATCAAAGCAGTAAAATGATACAAGCATGTTTTAGCGTATTTCTGTTTCACTTTTCAGGTTTACTGAACATCAGCTGCCTACATAATGAAAATAAATTGCCTGGCTTCAGTCTTCATTAGTTAATGAAATATGCTATAGTGATACAAAGCTGTTGGAGCGTGCGAAATGCATATGCTTCTTAAAGTATCAACAAGCCAAAAAGCCACAGTATCATGTCCAGAAAAGATACTAGATAATAGTTACACAGTAAGTGGCACCAAGAAAAGATATGATATAGACCTGAAGTTGTAATAGTTCAATACTGTTCTTTACAAGGGGGCCCTAGGCAGAGTTGAAATGTCACTTATTATTTGCAAATGTATGTACAATTGATAGAAAATGATTTACCATAATTATTTTCATGATTCTTCAATTGTCACTTGTAAATAAATAATAAATAAAAGCTTGCAACATACAGTTGTCTGTGGACTATTGTCTATTAGCAATTAACAGATTCAGACAGAAGAACGTCTATTTGCAGAGAAAGTGCTTGAAGAAAACGCACCTGAACTATTTAATCATCTTTGGCATGAGAAAAAAGATTGCCATGAATTCTAATATTTATTTGCAAACACACAGGCTGTCCTGTATGCCTATTATATGTATGATGTCAGCATGCTTTTACATTATAAAATATATGAATGACTTAGCATATAAAATAATCCCAAGATGTCATTAAGAAGCTATGACAGTCATTCCATCTTTGATTTTCCACATAAAACACCGACAACCAAAATGGTTCTGGAGCAGACAGCTATGAAAACAGAGTGGCAGTGGGAAAGCCCTGCTTTTGAACTCTTGTGAGATAAAAGATAATTATACTGGCTGCACTGTTGGTTTTTTTTAACTGCTTGCTTAGCATACAAATAGTGCAGCCAGAATGAGGCTTGCTGTCACCCTGGTAGGCAGATGGGTACATTGGCTGCAGAAAGTACACAGTTCCTGGCCTATCTGCTTGGATTAAGATAGCTCATTGCATGTTGGGACCTGCACAGTCTTTGGGACATGCCTTTGTGTTAATGCCAAGGGTGGTAATATGCTCCATTTCATGTAAATATGACACAGCCCTTGGGCTTCTGGCAAGCTGCCAGGGCACCCATAGCTCTCTTATGAAGACAATACTACTGTGATATTCTACAGGAATCAATCAAAAAGCTGCAGCCACTTCAGTGTCTTCTGCAGCACGTGGGATCCCCAATCTAGAATTCTTAAGTACGATTATGATTTGTATATTTATTGTAGCCACATGCACATATGCACAAAAGAGCTGGAGTGGTGTCAATAACTTCTCCTAAATGAAAGCTTAAAAAATGAAAAGAAGAATGCACAGAATTGGAATTGGATTTTAAACATATTGTGCAACAGGTTAGTGGGACCATTTCCACCACTGACAAAAGAGTCCAGTCCTGCAAATTTGTCTTGCTCACTACAGTTTTCTGGTAGTCCCTGTGTGATACTGGCAGGTTAATAATTTCTTTTTGCTTTTTCTCCAGGAAAAGCCATAAGTTTCTCTAATATCACAGTGAGTTGTCATGGAAATTAGCATACTACAAAATGAGGATGGCAAATAGCTCCATTTCCAAATGCTATGTTTGGCAGCCAGATGTATTAGCAGATTTGGCAACATTTGCCAACTCCTTTGCACATGAATAACTCCACTCACATGGTTTAAAAAAATGAAACTAGGATAAATTAGATTAATTTGCCAATAGCAAATTATATTGTTTAAAAATACGAATAAACCTGTACCAAATCCACATGCTTCTGTATATTTCCCATATAATTTTCATGCTCTACAGCATGCACTACAGCATGCACTACTACACTACAGCAGACTATCCAAGAGTACAGGCTGGGGTACACTCAAGTAGCTGAAAATGAGAGGAGTGTCTTAGAGCAGGGGTACCTTTCCAAGAGCCCAGAAACCACAGAAGGTGGGGACCTGGCCCAAGGAGAAAAAGCAGCCATGAACCTCTTGCACAGCTCATGCCACTTTGGAGAAGGCAGAGGTGTGTTAGAACAGTTAGTTAGTCAACATGCCCAGTTTAGACAGTGGGGAACATAAAGCTGGATTAACTGACCCTTGTAGATTTTGTTACATATCTAGCCATAGCTGGGAATACTGGTTACTCTCTCCAGTGGCAGGCAGAGTCTGCTGTAAACACAGCGTGAAACCTAAACAGGTTACTTCTCTTGTTGTCTCCTTTGTCCGTCACACATTCAAGCTGGTTCTCCAAGCTCCATTTTGTTCTCAAAGATTGCATTCCTCAATTTGCTATATATACTTAGTGTACGTATGACACTTCAGCTCTTGCTGATGGACAGTGAAGATTTTTTGATTAATGTAACTTTTTACTTCAGTGCAACAAATACTCCATTAAAAATGTTCCTATTCCCCTCCCTAAGATCTTGATATATCTTCCCTTTTAAGGTCATGATCTCTCCTCATCTTCCCTTGCCTGTTTTTATTTCCTTTGTTGCACAGCTCATTTTCACTTGCCATATTCCCCTCTAAATCACATCCATTTATCTACTTCTCTCCCTCATATGACTTTCTTTTACCATCAATTCCATTCATCCTACTAGGACTTTCAGACTTTTGCCATTTCTTCCCTTCCCCACTTCTCTGAAGGGTTTTTTTCACTCCCCCTTAATCCATTGGGACTTCTCTCACTCTGGTTTTTGTCCCATCACCCTTATACAGCAAGACCGTGTGCTAGCTACTCCCTCTCCCAAATGCAAAGCCTTCAAGTGGGGGGCAGAGGGAGCATGAAGGCTGTCTTCTCTCCTTGGTCCTTCACCTGGAAGAAGACATTTGGAGCACAAAATAAGAAAAGGGTCAACAGGGTCTCCTTTAGACCATCCTTCCTGCAGATAGCTGCATGGGCTCGTTCACCATGGGACCAGTTGCAAGACTATCCATCACAAGCTCTGACTACGGAGAAGAGTAACCAAGAACACAATGACTCCCTCTAGTGATGAATCCTTCCACACCTTTCAGGATTTGCAAGACTTGGGGACTGATGGCGGCTTCCCTTGATAAAGTCAACTAACTTGGAGGCGGGACAGAGGTATCCTCTTAAAAGAAAAATAGGCCTGTTTTAAAGGTTATCACTTATCACCAGGAAAATTACCTGCTGGCTATTTAAAGACTTCTTGAAAAGCAATAAAAAACAAATAGCAGAAAAGTGATGTCATTTCTGAGATTGACGGTGTAGAAGCCCCCAGTAGGAAGTATTGTAAACCATTTCCCAATCTGCTTTTATACAGGCCTAGGAATTAAAAAGAAAACTTTAGTGTTTAATGCTTAAACCAAATGTTTAATTTTGAACATGCCCATAGAGTCACACTGCAGCACGGAGGTTGCAGTTAAAAGCCCAGATTCCTTCATCTTCCTGACACTGAATCCACAGTATAACAAAAACATTTTGAAACTAATGTAGAAATAGTTCTAACTGGAGCATTAACATAATTTACTTCAGTCAAGTTCATCAGGATCATTTGTATCTTACACATGTGATGTGTAAATATTCACCCTCTCTATGCATATACAGTTGGATTTTATATAATATATATAAAAAACACTCCCTTGCAAAGTATGATTCATTGATTTAGCAGTTGGTATTTTAGCTTTTCCAGTATTTCAAAAGCAGTTTATACATTTAGAAGTATGACGTATATAATCATTACTGCTTTAAGTGGGGTCTCATCCCATCTGTATGAGAAGACACATTACACATGCTAAGCTGAGCACTGAAAACTACTGCTACAATTCAAAGTTTTGGAAGAACTGTGAGACAAGCTTTGGCCGGCTGTTTTCTGTGCCATTAGAAAGTTGTTTACTACCTGATTTATAATTATGCACATTAAAATATACATATCAAGATGAAAGTGTAAAATGCTACCCGTTATTGTGTACAAGAGCCGATCTTACAACAAAGTGTGCCTTGGCCCAGGAGCAGGACTGTGCTACCTCATGATTAGAGAGCAGGGGTGGGAGACAGATCCCATGCTCTGTCCTGCCATTGATCTGTGGACAAGCTGTCTGGTCTCCCTGGGTTTTGGTTCCTCAAAACGAGTGTTAAACCTTATCAACCTAACCTGTATGTTGAAGTTTCTCAATGAATGTCTGAAAAACACTGAGATCTGCTGACTGCCAAGAATTATCCTATTTTTGTTTGAGATGAATGAAAGACATCTCCACTGAAAACACTGAATATCAACAAGCACAATGGAAATGTGTCATGAAGAACATCCTTACAGAAACATGGAAACAGTTCACACCTGTGTGCAGAGAAAATGGAAACAATGCATGCCCCCATCCAGATTAAATCTTGTACCATATGTGATTACAAGGACTTGTAGACCGAAATGAAGCTGGGCATATTAAACATTTGAGTCCCACGTTGGCTGTTATGGATCTTCTTCATGTTTTCACTCACAGACAGCCCACCCACATGTGCTCTTTGAGACAAAGGAGAGTAAACTTATTTTTTGGGTGACAGATGCAATTGATAACCTGCTTTCCTGTTTTGTGTGCAATCAAATAAAATTTCATGGGACCTTTGATGAAAAGTTAGGTCAGATAATCACAAACCTGATAGGCTTTGAGGTCTCTGCTGCTTCAATGCAAGCAATATACTTGGACACAGGGACAATGTTGATCTTCTGTACCACGTGGTTCCTCTAACCACAGAGAATGCCATGTGTTGGTTCAGATTCATTCAGTTCAACTTGATGGTACCAGCAGAGTGGAGGAAGCATGCTTGATGACCCCCAGAAATAACACATCTCATTTAGCACCATGAAAAACCTGAATATGTTGAATATAAATTAAATATTCTGACATTTTACCTGAAAAAATTGAAGACTTTTTGCTAAGTGTGTGTAAACAGTGATTTCTTTCTAAATCTCACAACATGCAGTGATTTTCACAGGAAAAAGTGTATGTCAATGACATACAAGCCACAGCCTTGCCACATTTCAAACCCCCACCTCAAAGCAGGGTTTTACACGTCTATTGACAACAACCCACTTCATTTTTTTTCTGTAATGATTATTGGAAATTATTTTGGCTGAAATTTCCCCAATTCTTCAGCTTGGGGCAGACATTTAACACACAAAATTTGTCAGTGTGGGTCAAAATCTAGAAACTTGCTCAGAAAAGAAATAAAAATGATACGATAGGAAATTTTGAGTAGTACAAACAGGGCAAAGAAGGTAATCCCCCCATGTTGACAACCTTCTTTGGCAGGCAAACCCAGACATATTCTGTATGCAAAAGCCCTCCCTTGGGTCTGAATTAAGATCAGCAGACCAGACTTGCCTATGATTAAAATCCCCCAGGATGTATCTCCTAAAAAGTGTATATTTGGGGGCCTGCCTGACAGTAATCTCGAATATTTAGGTTGCCACACACCAACTTGGATAACATGAGACAGGAAATATATAATTGAACGTTATGCCTTCTCACGTTAGAAGAGCAGCCCAATTTGTTATTCCATCTAGCACATTTCCTCAGCATTGTCCTGGGGCACTCGGCACTTGCTGAAAGCAATGCCTGACCAGCAACCAGCTGCACACGTATGCACTAGGAAACTGTGCAACTTTCTCCTGGACCTGACGCCCCCCCCACAAGCAATGGGCTGCACTCCTTCCTTTGAGGAAGACATCTCCATCCAGGTTATGCTGGAGAAAGGCTCTTCATCAAGTGACTTGATAACTGGGGTGATCAAAGTCTGGCAGTTGTACCTTATCTATCAGGGATCATAATTCAGGAATGAAGCTGCCCTTCAGTTTGCTCCTCCCCACCATTAAATTGCATTCAATCACTGCACGGAGAATGTAGCCCGTGCGCTCGCAGCCAGATGTTATCATTACAGGCTTTTCTTATAAACTGATGCTGAAACCCGAGTGGTTGATGAGACTAGCTAAGCAGTTGTACCTTTGACCTGATTGCATTAAACTTGCCCTATCAATTTAAGCTTAGTATAAACACCATTTCCCAGAGTCCCTCATGACTTCAGTAGTGAGAAGAAGCTGACTAAGCCTAAACATTTTTTAACAGCAATCTTGTCTTACAACACCAAGGGGATTTGCCATGTATCTGGGGCTTTATAAAACCATATGAACATGCTGAAAGAATTAAAGTCCTTTAAAAAGGCAAAATTGATGGTGACAGTCCTTTTAGAAAACCAGTTTGTAGAATGTCAGCACAAGAGGAGTTGGAAACAGGACTAAAACAGTTTTAAAAAACACAACAGATTTGTGTTTATTTCACACAGTTGTTTCTGTATGCTGAGATTTAGAGTTAAAAGACAAAATAAAAGAAAAAATCTCCCAAACTGAATTCACCACCAGTTAAAAAGAACTCTGCCCTAGCACTCCACAACTCAAAGCCCTTTCAGATATATCACTCATCTGAGATCTCCCATGAAACATAGAGCATCTTTACCCCATAATTTCAGATTTATTTTTAATAAAACTTGGTCTATTTCACATTGATGATAACTCAGTTAATCCTATCAAAAGTTTCTATGTATCAGCACATGAGCTATAGCATATGGTATAGCATATGGCCAGCAAAGCTTGGCTAAGCTGAATAAAGGGGGACATGCTTATAACTGTAAGCATAAGAATGAAAGTAACATCATGCTTAAGTCAGTGGTATTGCCTCATACGGAATAATAAAGCAGTGGTTTGGTACTGCAAATGTTGGTAAAACTACGGAGATAGACAAACCAGCAGAATATGGATCTTCATCTTGCCAGGCTGCAAATGCTGTGGCCCTGATGCAGAAAAACACGCTTGACGTTGAGCAGAGGAGTATTCCTGCTAATTTTAGCAGAAGTACTGAAGCAGTCAATGCTCTGCAAGACTGAACCTCTGACCCAGAATTAGAAAACAAGAAAAAATTAAAGAAATATCCAAGACTGGCACTTGTTTTAAAATAGCAGCTTTCTGCTGTCGACTGGTTATACTAACAAACCAGTCAGTGGAACTGCTGCTAGAAGTGCAAAGAGGAAGCACATTAGGAAAAATGTAATGATTTCATGCTTATGGATATGCATTCAGAATATGTCTCGGAGCACTGAAACATAAAGCACATAAAAAGCCAACAAAAAATTACTAACTTGTTTTACTGTTTTGAAATCTAACAAAGCAAGAATATGCATATAAAAACAAACAAACAACCCCCCCCCCCAACAAACATAAAACCCCAACCCAACCAACAACTACTGCTACTTAAATAATTATGGAGAAGTTTTTTCAAGAACTAATTTGCCTGACTTGCTATCTTGGTTACTCTTAGCAGAAGCACCATCCAACTTCAGTTAAATTAAACAAATGCCAGTATTCCACTGTGGGAAGAAAATGCAGGTAAGGAAAAAAAAGTATCTGGTGCATAATTTTACATAATACAGAGGAAGAAACTAATCTAGAACTTGATGCAGAGTTCTTTTGTGTTTCAAATTAAAGCAGGGTCATTTTATTCAGAAAAATAAAGTATGCATTTAAATGACAAAAACTAAAATAAATGCTAAAAGAAGACTTGCACAAATTGCTTGCCTTGCAGAAAGCATGTCTCTTCTTTTGGGATCAGATGAACGCGAACAAACCCAGGGACCTTGACTCTTAGTCCAGAGAGGATGAAAAATAGAAGTGATTTTTTCCTGCAAACTTTCTAAAGTAATGTTGATTTACTGAGCCATGCCCTGGCACTACAAATGATAGTTCTGTCTCCTAGCTTACAGCACAACGTGGAAGCATCTGAGTAGCTTTCACCCTACATTAGCTAGTAAGAGTGATCTGGCTGTGACATGATAGGGCACAACATAGGCTCATTTATCCTTCCAGTAACTGGAGTAACAGCTAAGCTGGAGAAGATGAGGTACAGCAGGGCAACAATAAAATGTATAAAGGGGGATGTCATAGGTCACACAAAGGCAAGTCCTAGGGCAGCATGAAGTTACTGGTGGGGTTTGTCATCATCAGTCTTAAGAATCATTACAGGCAAAGAATAATTTCTATAATGTCAGAAATACTAAAAACAAACTGAAACAAGTTGGTGATGGCTTAAATTTGAGAAACATCAGTACAGAGGAGGCTCAGGCTAGAAAGAAACAACTGGCTCAGCATGAAAGCTGCCATCATGAAAAGGAGCTGAGAGTCAAGGGGAAAAAGCTTGAGATAATTCACTCAGTGAGAACAGAAACAAAAGTCTCACTGTATTTTGAAATAACTGGTGTAAAGAAGAACCTGGAAGTACCAGTTCATCACAGGTGATGGTGAATCAGAAGTGTGATGCAACCATGAAGGGAAACACAATCTTAGTATGTGTAGTATGAGGTGTTTCCAGCCAAAGTAGGGGAGTATCACTGCTAGTATATGAGACACTGATTGATGTGTCTTTTATTTCAAATACTGTGTAGTATTTAAATACTACTCTTGCTAGTGTTGTTAAAAGAAAAACTGGAATTGGAGATACAGAGAAAAGCTGTAAGGATAGTCAAGGGATGCAGAAGCATCTTATAAGAACACAAGGATTAATTTTGTTTGTTTGTTTAGTCAAGCATACTAAATCTTGGGAGGTAATATAACTGTGTGCTATACAGTCACTTGGGAGGAGATGTTATAGCATAACCAGAGGAAAGAACTATTTAACTGAAGGCCATTGGAACAAGAGCAGATGGACATGAGCTTTCAAAAATGCCAACACAGTGGGAGATTAGAAGAAAATTCCTAACTATAAAATCATGCAGGTTCTAGACTGCTGTACAGTGCTGGGGCTAAACATCCTTGTGATTTTAATGTGCAATTAATGAAAAGGGTTTCACAATGTGATACCTGCACCAGAGATGAAGTGTAGGTGTCTTCCAACTCGCTGTTAAGAGTATGGCTATAACATGACCATCTGGTAACGCTCTTATTTTTCATAATGATTTAATATCTCAAATTTATATCATACTTTTCAACCCAAAGGGTCCCAAAACACTTAAAAAATTGCAAATGACATGCAGTCTGTGAAGAGAGGGCTTAATTCACTGCAGAAATAGAGCTGCAGCACAGATGAGAGGCAGCAGCTGTTTAAAGTGTGGTTATACTCAAACTGTAAAGAAGTGTTTACATTTTATAACAGAGACGACCAAAGTGGTCTTTTGGGGGAGAAAGTATTTTCACTGGAAAAATGTAAGTACTCCATATTTCCTATTTTCTTCTCCAGGCAGGAGTCCTGCTGTTGATGTCACGGAGGGACCTAGGTGGAGCAATCCTAGCAGAATGAAGGCAAAAATATTTCCCCTGTTCATGCTTCTACTACCCGTGAAACTAATTTTGCTGTGTGTAGTGTTGCAAACCCATCACTACCCTCTTATTTTAGGGATTTTCCTAGCTTCTTCAGGAGATTTTCTCTCAGGAGATTTATTAGGACTTGATCAAATGAATCCCTCTGAATCAAAGAGGACACTCAAGTATATTTCAGCTTTGCAACCATACTTCCCCCAGAACCCAAAGACTTGTTAGCATGCCAGAGTCTCGTTTGTTATCAGAATTAACCAGACAAATCGCTCTACCAACTAAGAACAGCCATGCACCACCATCCACACAACACCCTGTACAGGACAACCAGGGAATGAAGCCCAGCCAGCATGGGTTCATGAAAGGAAGTCATGCTTGACCAACCTGATCTCCTTCTATGACCAGGTGACCCGCCCAATGGATGAGGGAAAGGTCGTGGATGTCATCTACTTGGACTTTAACAGGGCCTTCAACACTGTGTCCCACACAATTCTCCTAGAAAAGCTAGTGGCTCATGGCTTAG
>VZTO01026575.1:24617-51920 GCA_013400615.1 Syrrhaptes paradoxus
AGAAAAAAATTTCTTCACTGAAAGAGTGATCAGGCATTGGAACAGGCTGCCCAGGGAAGTGGTGGAGTCACCATCTGTGGAGGTGTTCAAGAAATGTGTAGGTGTGGTGCTTAGGGACACGGTTTAGTGAGTTAGGTGAAGTTGGGTTGGACTTGATGATCCTTGAGGTCATTTCCAACCTTAATGATTCTATGATTCTGTTTTCTGCCAATGGATGGGACAAGTGCTGGCTACCTTCCCTGCAATGCATAAAAACCCCCAAAAATCAGAATGGACCTTTGCAGGCCACATACAAAGGCTTGGCCAGCTGTCAAACCCAAAGCTTCCAAAATAATGAGACTGCCTTATGAGCAGAATGACACTATGCTTCCTCCACCTTGACTTAGGGATTGTTTTGATTTGTCTGTCTTAATAAAAACTGAGAAATCTCTTTTTTCAATGAAGGCACAACGTATAATCACACTGGGTAAAATACAGACATGACTCTTAAGGACTTTCACGTGGCTATCTTTCACCAAAAGTGACTGCAAAGAAATGCATGAGCTTATAAGAGCAGTAGTCTAAGAGGT
The DNA here is from genome assembly GCA_013400615.1 of Syrrhaptes paradoxus. NCBI lineage: Eukaryota > Metazoa > Chordata > Aves > Pterocliformes > Pteroclidae > Syrrhaptes > Syrrhaptes paradoxus. The sequence goes on from VZTO01026575.1 coordinate 25,187, forward strand.
AAATTGTAGTATCACCAGATTCTGTTTGGCTTTGGAAAACGGTCAGGACAGCACATTAGGCATTCCCTTATCAAATATAAGTGAAAAAAGATATATCAAAATCAGTTCTCAGTAAAAAGAAATCCCAGTGCAATTGTGATTCTTTACAGCTATAGAACAGAACTAACATAAAAAAACTGAAGAGAGAGGACTGCTGTTACTGGTAATACTTGAAACAACAAGCAAATTACTAGTTATCATAGGCTCAAGGTCTATTGTTCTGGAAGCTGCAAAATGAACAGCAAAAACAACAAAAAAGAAAAACTCTTCTTGAAGAGTTTACAGTTAAATCTTGGCATAATTGAATGTTCAGAACAATCTGAAATCCAGGTAAGGAGAAATCAATGCCATGACAAACTTGGAAATAACTCTCTAAAAATAAGGCAAATAAGGAAATTTTCCTTTTAACTGTAAGGAACGAAGTTTCTCTACAGAACAGCAGAAGAAGTCATAGATGTGTCTCTTCCACAGCTTTTTTCTTCCCCCCCTCCCCCTTTATTCTGCATTCCATAGTTCCAAAAGAAGAAGTCATCCACAGGTCACACCACTGCCTCTGGTGCTACTTAAACAATTTTTTAAAAATGTGTCTTCACACTGGTGACACTCACAACCCGTGTAGGTTGGATTTCCACCAGCAGTTGTTATCCGAGCCCCCTGCTGCTGCTCCAACCTCCCATCTACTTCCTCCTCCTGGCTCCCGCGCTCCCAAGCTCAGCTGCCTGGCTGTCACAGCACTGCCGCTGGGCTTGGGGAAATTTTAGACATGCTCACTCATTTCCAGGAGGCTCTCCTCCCACTGAACGCACGCCTCCGAGGTGACTCCAGGGCATCAGGCTCACCTGAAGTATCTGACACGGGCTTCCTCGTAAGCGGCAGTAGTTGATGGGAGGCCCATAAGGACAGTACTAACCACTGTGTCACTCAGGAGTCTGCCAAGAAAACTTCTTACAGGAGTGTGCTTGCTTGTTTTGGGCTGCTGGTGGGCTCAGCTTTCTCCCATCACAGAGCTGCCACAGCTTCATCCAGCCACTAGCAAAAGGCCACATCCCAGCAGCCCTGGAGGGTGTGTGCCCACCCAAGCCTCCTTTTTCTCTCTTCCTTTCAGGACACTGGATGAAAAACTATGTCCTGTGACCTTGTGTGTTGAAAAGGTCCCTCTTGGCCTCTGGCCCCTTTTTGTACCAGCCTGGGTGGAACAGAGGAAGAAAAGGACCCAGTGGCTCTGTCCCCAGCTGCCAGGTGCTTCCCCTGGGGTACTATTTCTCCATAACACATCGTCTGCTACCAGATGAAAACCATGGACTGTTTAGAAGGCTCTAGCCCTCCCATATTTTACAGGCGGGACTCAAAAAAAAAGCAAGGATTTGGCAGCTTTGCCAGGTATACGTGTTCTGCCATCCCAGTGAAAGTTCACCCCTACCTGGTCAACTCATGTGCCTTTGCAAAAACCAAAATGTAGCAGTTTGCACATGCCCAGCAGAGACCTTACAGGGATGGATAGCTTAAACTTCTGGACAGTCCAACCACCCTCAAACATCTGACATGCACTGGATACTGCCTGGAGAAAGCAAGCAGGTAACCCTCTTTCAGCACACAAAGGAGAGAGCCACACCAAGATCCTGCAACGCTTGCATTACCTAGTTTCTAGATATTTGACTTTGTACCTTAATAAAGTTCCTTTAATTCATGTGTGGCTTCTATTTTTTTATATTTCTGTTTTTCTAGTGTATAATACTCTGTGTACCCAGACAGACAGACAGACAGGCAGTTTCTGTTTTGTAAAGCAGGAGATTCCTGCATGCTCTGCTTGTATTAAAAAGAATCCATATTCAAGAATGAACTGGCAGACAATTCGGTTTGCTGGTTCGTAATATAACTGGATTGCAAGGGGAAGATAGGAAATCAGTGATTTTGCCTAAGGGAGTAACCTTAAGTCTAAAAAGAGGAAGAGAGGGAAAAACAGACTAAAAACCTTTAAAAAACCCTTCATTTTGAACTAGAAAAAGAAAAGTAATCGCAAACCATCAATTACTGAAGCATGTGAATACTATTTAGAACACATTTTAAAATTAAAAAATGAAATACCTTGGATGTAATTTTAAACAGGTTTTGCATGGTGTAACAACATTGATGTCAGCAGAATAATTTCCAAGTTATAAATTTGTTAACATAAGGTTAGTGCAAGGTTGCAGTACAGTGAATGAGAATCGCTTTGAAAGTGTAGTAAGAGATGGAAGACAGTATGCTAATGTTGAATAATCTGCTAGGAGCTTATTTGCTTTCTGCCTACACAGCCAAGCTACATATTAATTAATACTACCACAGTGACTGTCATCTCCTAAGGCGTAAAGCAAAACAGTAATATTCTAACATTAATAATAATTAATATTCTGTCTTATGAATATTGTTTCAAATAAAAGGATGTTGTATTTTAATATACATGTTTACCAAGACTGTGCAAAATACAAAGCTCCTATTTCACTTGTTGTTCTGCCAGACACAGGCAATGATTAGTAAATACCTTTGAGCTGATGAACAAAGATAGGGGGTTACATCTCTAAAAAGCAATAGCAGCCTACTCAGAAATTTAATTTGGCTGTAGTTCAAAAGCCAATGTAAACAGCCTGGACACCCATCTTAAACACGGCTTATTCACACTTTCAGTCAACAAGAGTTGATGAAACAATCTTTAACAGTCTGGTTTTGCCTTCTCAGATAGACACACACATGCACATATGCAGCACCAGTAGTTAAAGATATAGCAACAGCCCTGGATGAGGCAGGGTCAGGAAGCACCTCTGTACCATAGGCATCAGCTGGACAGGTGTTTTACAGGGCAGGTAGCTGCAGGAACACTTCCAGCTTTTGCAGACTCCTATGTTGAACCAGTGAAATGACATCCAAAATAAAACCTCAACAGCAATACTGGGCACTGGGAAAATCCCAAGAGTCAAGCTGGACCAGGACCTGCTGCTCAGCTCCAAACCCACGAGGCAGTGGATGTGCATTGGACAAATACTAAGTCACAGAAAACAAATTAAGAATGGAAAGTGGAGCGGAGCCCAAAAGCTCAGTTGTTACCTATGTAAACTAGGGCTGCATTTATTACTTTGGAACGAGGAAGAAGGTGGAAGGACTACATCTCCATCAGTGCAACAACAAGCAGAACTGAGAACAGCATATTGACCTTGTAGGGTAAAACATGCACAGGAGCATGGAGCAGAGGGCATTCTAGTAGGCTGGGGTGCTCACAGAAATACTGCAAAAATTAAAAATATGTAGCTAAGAAAACACTAGCTTATGCAAAGTGAGAGAGCAAAGCAAAGGAACAAATACCTGACACTGATGCCATGGGAGTAAATAGTAAACCCTGGAAGAGTTGCATGGCAAAATAAACTGAAGAACAGCCAGGCTTGTATGACATTTAATATAATAATTTTTGCATGGTCACAATGACATTTAAAATGAAAGACAGTTGTAGTCACAACACTATATGTAAATGTAGCACTTGGAGAAAATCACAGGACTCCCAAACAAATGATGTCTTGAGAACAACCAAAACTGGCACATCTGAGATGCCAATAATGTTATAGAGGTCAGGATGCTGAAATATGATGAAAATGAAAAGACATTGCCTGCAAAAAATAATTCAGAGGAATATAAATGACTCAAAAATGTAGGAAAAAGAATTAACTAATAAAGGAAAGACTAGGATACAAAATACTCATCTCCCAAAAGATGAGAAAAAGTTGATAGTGTTCTTGGATCAAGAGTACTGCAATGCCCAGTGTGATACACTAGATCCTCAGGAATGGAAAATAAAGGGAGATTCAAGAAGTAGTGGATAAATATGATGAAGAACTGCACGCAATACAAAGGTTCAGAGAGGAGCAAAGCTTCAAATTTGATAGACAGAAGAAAGCAGTGGCAAGATTTAATTTCCACCCACTGCTACCACAAACAGTAATTGAAATAAACAAACAAACAAACCCCTGTTCAGTTATTCAGACCAGTTAATTTAGAGTGGTTTGCTTGTGGCAGAAGACCGAGATCTTTTGTTGATATAACCAAAATCATACCAGTTAAATCATGCCAGTCTAGCATGCCTCCTAGACATAACCTGGGGTATGGAGAATCATGTTACACTTCTCAGAGAAAAATCAAGCCTCCCAACAGCCCTCAGAGATTCCACGGCTCATACTCTCTCTTGCACTCTCCTCCTGAATTCAGGCTGCAGCCCCTGCTTCAAGAACGCCACAATCCCAGATCTTTCTGAAGCCTCAAGATCTCATGTCTCCTTCAGTACAGGGACTGTAGTTTCTCCCAGCACTTTGGTGGTTAAAATACATGTATTTTTGCATTCCCTCCACAGTTTTTAATGTGGCCCTAAGTTACCATCCTGGTTTATTTTCTCTCTTCCTCATCTCTTCTACAGGTAACTGTACACTGCATATATTACATGCTGTCCAAAAATAAATACAATGTCAGAATTATATTCACTACTGTCTTTGAAGCACCATGTCCTGCCTTAATGACATCAAGCTCCTACTTTGAAATTTCCCATTTCTAGCTACAGAATTCTGATGCATATCTGCTTCTTGCACTGAGATATGATTTGGTGAATACCCCTCAGTTTTCTCGTAAGTTGCTAAAAATAGCAAAGTATCTGTTTAGCAGAGTCACCCCATTCTGGTGAGTAGTCTGTCTGAGGAACCTCCTTGAAGACAAAAGGACAACTCCCATATTTTCACGATGGATTTGTTAGTGGGCGTAATTCACCATTTCCCCATTCTATCTTTATGACAGTGTAATTAAGTCAATGAGGGTTACATCAAGATAAAACTGAAGAGCATAATGCAAAGGTGAGTCAGATCCCACATGCTACAAAATGTAAAAGGACCGTTTCATAGAAGGATGATGAGAATTTGAACTTGCTTATCAGAAAGCATGTGCTTCAAAGTGATTCCTGATAATTTTGGAATTGCCCTTACAAAATTAGCATAGATTGATTCTATTGTTAGATCACAATTGGGCAGGAAACATGCCAATGCAAACCTTCTGAAAGATACTTCATATTTACTCTTGAACAATGAATTGGTCTTCCAGAGGGAGAAAAAAAATAGAAGATTGACAATGGACTACATTGTTCGTTGATGTTGCAGCATGGACAAATCACAGGTGTATTACGTAAATACCTGTCAAACTGACAATTAATATCAATTAGGCTTTAATCTGACATATTACATTGGGTGCAGCAAATGCAAAATCTGTTCAAAGTAGCTCACAGATATGTACCCTTCAATTAGACATGAGGGAGGAGGAAATTCTACTCTCTGGGAAAGCACAGAATTTAACCTCTGAACTGCTAGAGATCTCTATGGATGAAATTCATCCTTGTGAAGGCGTACAGTCCAAAACTTTTTTGAGTTCTAGCAATGTCAAAAGTGTAAGTGGCATTTAAGCAGCCAGAAAGACCTGTTCCACCTCTCTCTACATACACACATACCCACATGCAGAGTGTTCATCAGTGTCTTCCTTAAAAGGCCAGAGTAGAGGAAATAACAGAGGTGTCTCTGGATCAGACCTCCTGAAACAATCACTTTGGAGTCAGAAGGTAAGAGAGCACTCTCAAAGCTACAGAGGGAGGAAAACAGACACTTCCATGGTGTGTCTCAGAGCTGGACATGACTACAATATTTTTGTGGCATACGAAGAATACACAAATGAAGCAAAAAGCACATTACTTGTCCTCCTTCTGGAGTAATCATCTAACCTGTTCAATACTGTTTCTACTATTTCATAGCTTTCCTTCATGTACGCTGCACCTGCTTCCCCATTTTGAATTAACCTTTAAATTTCATTTATTATCTCATGCATTGCCTCCAAAATAGGATGCCATCTCAATTTTTATATATTTTTTTATGCTGTATAAAGCTTTTCTTATTCATGGTCTTTTCAGAGAGCTAGCTGAAAGAAAAGGCTCACATAAATTCTCATTAGTCCTGAAATATGCAAATAGAATTCTGTCTCTTGCCAGCTACCAACATAAGCTAAAACTTTCATTGATCTGACATTCCACTAGCCAAGCCTCAAATTCATATGAGGTTTACAAATGCAAACATTCATCAGGATGCCTTTAAATCAGCGGATATGCTCTGTAACAGAGATTTGCAAAAGAATTACATTTTAAAATAACTTTACTCTCATTTAATAAACATTAAACATAATCTCAATAACTTTAATCAGGGCTGAATTAATTAATATAATTGAAAATCTCCCCTTTCATTTGAGAACATAAACACCTACTCTTCCATCCAGTGATTTCATACTCCAAGATTATGCTACACATTGCTTTCTGAACCCAAAGATGGGAATGACTTTGTACCTTACAGCTCAGGAGTGAAAGGGGAAATATCAGGGAAATACATAATAGCTTTATTTTAAATTTAAAAGAAGAAGGGAAAAAAGAATGTGACTCTTAGCAATTAATTGATAGCATTTATTAGATAAAAATTAGATTTTAAAAAGCAGTAAAATAAGAATTTCACACCTGAACAAGAAAACTACTGCTATTCAAGGATATGGGACTCATATTTTCAGCATAAACTCTGCTCTCTTTGCTTGTGCAATGAAGTACTGTTGACTTTGGTGACCTCCTTACGCGAAGGAAGTAAAAGAGAATTCAACAATTCCCATGGCTGTCTCTGGAGAGGTTCAACTCATGTCATGGGTAACTCAGACAATCATTGTTCTGACAGAGATTATGTTAACAATATTATCTCATGAATTCTGGTTCCACTGCTTTAGGTACATACACGCTTTCATTCACCTTTACAGTAAGCCTTCAACTGCTGCCATACAGCATAGTATCTTTGACAAAACACTCAGGAGCAAGAAAATCCCTCTCCCTCCTTCTATCTGGCACTCCTAACTTCATTGTTGACTTTCAGGAAGGTAGAATACCTACTGAGATATTAATTTTACTGCCTTTTAGGATGTGAAGCCCTGGGATAGCCCCACAGCTGCCAAGGGAGCATGCCTGTGCCTCTTGCACTTTTGTACAGGAGCAGCACTGGGGTAATTTTTGGTCCCACCTTTTGGAGACATCTCTACTGCAGCTTTTGAAAAGCAGTGGGAGAAGCTTTTCATTTCACCTTGTATTTTCACAAAGCATTTCAAGCTGCTGTCCTGACATGTCTGAGTGAGCAGGACGAGGCCAGAGAGCTACCCTGTGGTATGCAGCCGACCGCCACTCCCTGCTCTGGGGCCACATTTACATAGTCAGGTGGCACGCCTCCCAGAGCATAGAGATCAATGAGAGGACAAGGAAGGAGAAACAGGCCATCACTTAGTTCTGTCATAAATTCATATGTATAAAGAAAAAAAGAAAAAGAAAAAAGAAAAGGAAAAAGAAAAGGAAAAGAAAGGAGGAAAAGAAAAATAAAAAAGGACTTTAATAAGAATATACATGTGTTAGACTCCCTTTTAAATAAAAATCCCATTAAAATAAATGAAGAATCATGTAACAGAGATTTGCATAAAAAAGAACAATTCTAGTTAGCTCAGGGTCACAGTCCTGGTCACACTGAAGCTAATGACCAGATTTTCAGTAAGAGTAGTAGCGACTATGTCTGTAATATTCCCCAAATTCTTACTTTTCCAAAGCCATAATTATTTCTCTTTCTGTCCTCTGTGTCTCAGTATTATTTTCTGGAATAATGACTATGCTGTTACTGATCAAAGTTACATTAAAAAAAAAAATAGCTAAGCCACGTGTACTTTATCACCTCTAGATGTTAAATGAAGAAAAGCTACACGATACTGAACCAAGAAAGCAGACTGATGGAAACAAAACTCAAAGTTTTGCTACAGTTGTTAGAGCAATGTACGGTATCATATTTATCTATTATTGCTGCATAGTTCCATGGCCAAAAAGTAACCTGAGGAGGATTCATACCACATACTTCACATGAAATATAAGTACAAGTCTAGGTAATATCCACCCTTCCACTCCATAAAGAACAGAAATTCTGGGATTCCCAAAGGCTCTTGAGCTTTGCTAGTGAGCCGAGAGTCCAAAGCTAATGGGGTTCCCAGGAAACGCCCAGAGCACAGGACAGGTGGTCTGGCCTGATGCCATCCCCTCCCAGTCACAGATATATGGCAGTGTCATGACCGTGGCTGAGGTATGCCGTAGACTAGCCATCCATGGTAACACAGAGAGTGAGCTGCGGGCAGGCCTGTTAGAAGAAGGAAAAAGGGGATTTGATAAGTTTGGGGAGGAGAGGAAAGGGATTCTGGGAAAAAACAGGTCCATGAATCATCAATCCACCAAAAATACACCCAGATCCTTGGATCAGCACTATGATACTGCGTGGCCACTGTCCGTTCTTACGACGTTATCAGCACGTGATAACACAATGCAAGGACATGAACAACACAGCGCACCCGACTGGCCTCACCTTAACGTGAATTATAGCGTTTATGTTACTTTTTTTTGGGCTGTAGTGCTCATATTCCGAGTCCATCAGCTGCTGTGTGTGTCAAGCATGAACCACATTTTAAACCAGTTCATCAGAAACGTCAATGGTCTGACACAGATGTTCTTTTATGTACCTGTCCACAAACTATGACATATATGTCAACTGGGTTGTTTTACACCCCTCTGTTATTTGGCTTTATTTTAATCATTGCTCCACAAGCTACTCATAACTTCATTGTTGACTTTCCCAGTTTAACAAGGGAAAAAAACTGCAAGAACTGCCCTTCCGTGTGTTTTGAACAAGAGATGCTCCTGTTTAACTCAGGATTCCCTAAAAGCAGCCGGCACTGTTTCTGCAGAGACCTGATGCACCTGAAGCAAGGTGGTCATCTTATTGGAAACAAAACTGCATTGTGCTTTGAGGTGTCTTTTCCTTTAAAGAGATTAATCAGAGGATAAATTATAACATTCTTAGTATCCAATGCCAAGACTACTGATTTTCTCTTAGCTGACATATATTAAGTTATTATGGAACTTTTAACTGTACAGCTCTAAGGACATGATCCAAAGTGATGGATTTAAAGTAGTTTATGGATTGCCATCCACTACGCTGAGCAGTGGTTCCCAGCAGTGGATCCTAGCTCACATCGGTAGCTAACTGAAATACATTCACCTAAACCATGGTCACATTCCAAAAAAGGAATCTGAAAGGAAACATGGTTAAAATGGTCATCATTAAGTTCCTTTTTAACATATTTTAAGTATACTAGTAGGTAAGCTTGAGCTACTTAACTGGTACCACCAGTTCAAACTCTCACCTATTCTGTGGTTTTGCATGTATATCCCATATCCCTCCAAAGCTTTTAACCTTTTACTAGTTATTATTTTAGAGGAATGTGATACATAAATTTAAACATGTCAGACATAGTGTTCAACACTTCTAATGATCTATTACCCTCATATTATTGAAGTCCCTGAGGAAGTTTGGCAGACGTCATTCAATCATCAAGCTATCATTACTATGTTTTAGCTTTAATCTAAAGTGCCTAAGAGCTTTGTGCTTCTTAATTCATATTCTATCACTGTTAGGGAAAAAAAAGAGTGGGAGGAATGGGTGGAGATAGTTCACCTTAACTGGCCCAGAGTTGGTCATATCTGGGGAACAGATTTTCATTTTCCAAAGTTGATTACTTGTTCTTGTTTTAGCTATAATGTATTTTCCCTAAACTTCTAGTGATATCTCGGTAATTTACTCAATATACATCTGGATTATGTTACGAGAAAAATAACATCCTACGATAACACAGAGGATTTAAAAAAAAAAAAGTTGTTGATTTTGTTGATTTAAATCTTCCCAATACATGAAAAGATGTGCAAAGTTAACAGCTTGTGCACAAATACATTATTTCTTATGCCTCTGTCTTGCAGTACCACTGCATTATTAATATCCCAGTTTCTGATTCCTCTCCCAGGCAATTCAGAAGCATAACATTATTAAGTAACAGTATGGCTTTATGATTACCTCACTGCTTGGGTACTTTGCTGCTTCTGTTGAAGGCAAGATTCAGACTTTGTTGTAGGCAGGAATGCCTCAAGCAGCTATTCAGGATGCCTATTTTCCAGTGTCTTAAATTCAGCCAGGCCAGCACGAGTGTGTATGAGCCCACTTGCACTTCTGTGGGCTGGAACATGCCCAGTTCACAATGAAAGTCCATCTTAAGACAGGTAAGTGCCAAAACACAAGGGCCTTCATTCCCTATGGCTTATATGCACTGTTGGCATGCGCTGACCAGCTTGAGACCAGCACATAGCAGCTGCTGTGGCCACAAGAGATGATATTCAGATTTTGTGCAACAGCTGAGCAGTTACACCATATACCAAAAGACACAGGAGATCTGGGTTCGGTTCTCTTAACTTCCCAGGCAACCTTGCAATAGGAAACATTTTTTTCATATCTAACTTAAAACATTTTTGCTGCAATTTAGGCTGTTATTTTTTGTCCTGTTCAGTCAATCCAGAGAATAGCCTACTCCCTTCTCCTTTATAGCTTCCTTCTACCTATTAAAAGACTTATCATGCCGCCTCTCTGTAGTAAACAAGTCAGTAATCCCATCTTTCTTTAAAATTTATGTTTTCTAAACTTTCAATAATTTTTGTTGCTTTTCCCTGAGTCAATCAACCTACGTCCTCCTGCAATGTGGTGTGGAAAACAAGACACCATCCTGTTGCTGCAAAACCAGACACCATCCTGTGCCTTGTCAGCACTGAGTAGAAGGATCACTTCACATTTTAGACACAATGTTCTTGTTCATCAGCTCCAGTAGGATATCTGCTTTTCCAAAATACTGTGACAACACTGACAAGCTTTAGATGGCAATCCTAAGCTCTTTTCTGGAAAATAGCTTTCTAGCTCTTGTTTTTCATCCTACACTGGCAGATTTGACATCTCCTCCTTAAGTACAGTACTCTGCATGTGTTCTCATTGAATCATACCCTATTCATCTCAGACTATTTCTCCAATACTCAAGATCACTTTGAGCTTTTCTTCCCAAGCTGGTATCAGGCAGCTTTCTGGCCTTGAATTGTAAACTAATCTCATCTAACACTCTTCAGATTCAGCAAATCTTCTCCCTCCCTATCCCATCTCTCTGAAGATACTGTAGAGAATTTTGTAAAATCCCATTTGAAACTTGTTTGTAGATTGAGCCTCTATACAAAGGCAGAGTATTGCTTAAATATTTCTTTGTATAGGTCTACTTTAAGAAAATACAACTTCTTCAGTAAATCCTCTTCCAACCTACACCCTCCCCTATTCACAAATGAGTCAGGATGTCACTTACTCAACCGAAACACAGATTCTAGCAACAAGAGATGGGATTTATTTTTTCTGGATGGAGAACATTCCTATGCAGGTAGAAAGCTAAGTCAACAAAATAATACAAAAGCCCAGCTCTTGCCCACAACTATTCTTTATATGCAGACAACTGACAACAGGGTGTGATTCTTGGTAACAGCCCACTGGATTTTGTTCCCAGCTCAGCCCGGGGAGGTACAAACACTGCTCATGCACAGCGTCTTCCAGAGCAGTGTACAAACAGGCAATGCTTCACAGATCCTCTCTTGCCACCATCACTTCCCTTCAAACAATGGTCTCACTTTGTTCTCACGACGGGTATACCATGCAGCCTTGAGACACGTACAGTTCTAAGCCAAAAACAAAGTAATGTGTTGAGCTTTGAAGATCTCTTCCCATACCCATTGCAGAGAGTGACAGTGTTCCCACTCACCTAACAGAGAAGTTCACAGGGCCCTGTAAAGCTAGCTTTCATTTTTGAATTGCAATAAATCCAAATGGAAAGAGCAAGGCTGGTTGTCTGTTAAAGACCAGCTCAAACTCTACCTGCAGCAATTGGGAAGGGTATGTTGCAAGGGGGAGAGAGTGAAATCCAAGCACAAGCTGCTTTCTAGAAGCAAACTGTATAAGTCATGAGGATCCTTGGGGTCTTATGGCTTACAGTACTTTTTATAATGATTTAATGAATTGGAAATTAAAGATGATGGAGACCTGTTATCTGAATTGCTGAAAATCACAGAAGAGAAATTAAAAGAATGGGCTGGATGTTTTTTTTCTTTAGGTTGATCAGTCTGAGGCAAGGTCTTTTAAGGTTGCTTGCAATATCCAGACCCTTTCAAGTCTTTTTTTTGGGGGGGAAGGGAGGTTAAAATACTGCATTTGTATATTCAAACAAATTAGAATGCATTTTAGGATTAGATTATTGGGAGCTGGGGCCTATCTGGAGCCATAGAGAACTTATTCACACAGTGTGATTTTACCATAAAGGAAAATAATTTACATTTGAGTACAATACTTCCTGTACGTCCCTTCACACATCATATTACCTTTGTCTGCTTTCATACCACAAGTTTACGATGAAGACATTCTTTGCATTTGCCTTGTGTGGTGGCAAATACGTTACCATTGCCGGTACTTAAAATAAATAGCAGTAATACAGGCTCATTATCATGCAATTTAAGCCCTGGCAATCTATACTTGATCCAGGAAAGCCAGTTTTTTTTCTGACACTATCTGTGCTATCTGGGGAGGGACTGTGCTAATACCTTCCATGTGTGTTAAAACAGCCCCTGCTAAGAAGGTTTTCATGCTGGCTCTGAATCTGATTTCACATACCTCGTTTCACACTGATGTAACTGTTTTCTTCAGTACAGTTGCACTTCATACAAGGCTTCTTCTCAGTGACCCTCCAGGAGTCAGAGGGAAAATGTGAACCATTGTTTCTCGGGCCAATGTGAACAAACCTTATATGACTCTTTTTTTTTTTTTTTTTTTAATAATATACGCTGCCGTTTTATGATTACTTTCCAAACACTGGCTTCATATTTCCCTTTGGGCCTGAAGGAATTTGCCATTTTTCTATTATTCCACTTCCCACCCACTCAATGGCAATTTAGGCAAATTTTGCTTTTGTGGTATTTAATTTAAACTACTGGAAATGGGTCTGTGCTGTGTGGATTGTGCTGGAACACAAATAAGTTTGCAAGAAAACAGGCTTTACAGTGCTTTGAGTGCCCTGCAGCCACAGACTCCCGACAGGAAATCATGGCATTAACCTGATGATCAAGCTACAGATAGCAGCATCTCTGCGACAGACAACTGCCGGTATTCCAAGTGAAAGGCAAAGGCAATGAAAACAGATTAAAATACAAAAATCTAGCAAGGCAGAAGAAATTTGTTTCATGCCTCTCTTTCTATATGCACATGTGCTATATAGACTTATACAGACAAGCATCCTCTTCTATATGTAAAGAAATAGGGATGATATATACAAAAATACAAATATTGTTATATAGGATGTATACAAACACAAACAGGTTTCCAACTTCTCACAGAAAAAAAACGGAAGTCTGAGATGATTCATATTACCTTGTGGCGTGACAACATATTATTTAATAGAGGTATAAAGTGATACATGCTCTGAAGGGGCTACGCTCACAAAAAAAAGCTTCTTTTGAAGTCAGTTGCACGCATTACATCACTCATGGCCACATGTGAATGTTATTTGTGTATGTACTCTGAAACAAAATAGGGGGGGGTGTAGACAAAGAGATATTCCTCCCACACCCTGCATGCCAGAATCTCGTTTCCTATCCTCAGCTGGCGCTCAAGAGTCTGACTCCAGCAATAACAGTCTCCCACTGAGATTAAAGCACTGGCAAACACAGCTTATCTTGGTTAATGTATACTTAGGTTTTGTGTGTATTCTACATACATATATTTACATATATAGGTGCACACACACACATGTATATATTTATATCTCTCTCTCCCTCTACTGATACACATATTGTGTTTATACACATTTATAAATATGATATGTAAGGAACCTTTTGCAGAGAGGAAATAGTCCCTGGGTGGGAAAACACTAGTAAATTTGAGCCCAAGCAGATATGAAATTTGACTTCAGCAGCTGCCCCCTGCTCCTCTGCGACTGGATGGACACAACCGCTCTCGGAGATCTCTGGCTCACTCCTGCAGGGAACGCTGGGCTCCACTCCTGCTGCAGAACTGTGGCTCCCACCTGGCCGACCCGAACTGTGCTGAGACTCTCATAAAGCCTGAAAGGCTCAGAGACCTACAGCAACCAAAGCAACAGTCCACATTTTTTGTGGGATCATCAAGCAACCATGCCTGAAGTATGCAGGATAGACCCTGAAGATATTGCTTGGTGATCAGTTTGTTCACTGTTTCTTGAGGCATTGCAATATTTACCAAATTTCCCTATGAGGACAACTATATTGGTAAATGTGTTCCACCTGATGATCCTCTTTAAGTTTAAATTAGTCTGGCAGAAATATTTAGCAAGGAAAAAGGCAGAAGAAAGTGATCCAAATTTTGTGGATCATAAACACTTTTGTGGACTGTGACCAGTAGAAGACTTAGTGGGACATGAACAGCTCTTACTCCAAGGTAAAGTTATAATAATGCTCTGGAAACAAAAAAAGAATAAAACACCTCTGCTAGCAAATGATAACTCATTAGGAGTATAAAAATACAGGCACGTATGCCTATGCATGTAGAGTTGCCAGCAGTGAAGAGCTTGCACTTCAGATTTGTGTGGCATCTGTTGATTACCAGATCAAATTAATTTCCCCTGAAAACTAAATGGATCTGTACGACGCATGTACACTGGTGCTTGAAAGATACAAATAAACCAGGAACCTTCATACAAGGGAGATGGTAAAACTGCCAATTCTTACTATTGCATCATTTTGGCACAGAAAAAGGGAAGGACGGGATGTCCGTAAATAAAAGCTGTTATTTTAAATCTACTGAAAAACTCAGTTCTAAATATACACCAGTGAGTCAGAAAAGTGAGATGTAAGTAGGTGGAGTTTGATCATGCCCTGTTTTAGGTAGATACAAATGAGATGGAAGCAGGGAAGTTAAAGCATTTAAGTGCCTGGAATTCCAAGACCAAGTTGCAGACCTGTAAGGTAGTAAGCCAAAGAAACCATGTCAGCATGCCTGCAGGAAAGAGAAACAGCATGCAGCAAGAGGACTTCTATGCTAGGATCAGCGAGGGCAGAAAAGTTGTGAAGGACAAAAAAAAAAGGAAATACTGTAGAAAGGTACAGGTAAAAGAACAAAGAGATTACAGCAAACAGCTGCTCTGTAACACCAACAAATGCAATCCAGGTCTGTAAACCAGCTGAGGTTCCCCTGACTTTACAATATGCAATGCAACTAGAATTCCTTGGGAGTAAATATCTGTACATGAAGCACTTCTTCGGATAAAATCAGCATAACCTTTTTGGTGGGTGAAATACCTACACATGAACAATGTATTTCAGTAAGAAGTAGCCACATAGTCTGAGAACATTTAAAATGAACAGCATCAGATGCATTGGTATAAAACAAGAAAAGCAAAGGAGGGGGAACCTCAGGTCCAAGCTTATCAGTCTCTTGAAATGACTTTTTCTCAGCAGCTGGTCACTGTTCTCCCAGTTCTTTAGATGTTTCCCTGAGCTCAACCACTAAGTGAAGCATCATTCTACTCAAACAACCATTTCATTCTGGCAACAGTATGTTCACTTCAACTAATACGTGTTGGCTTAAGCACAGACCAAAGTCTGTTGGTGGGAATGCATCTAGGAAAGAAACCTGTGTTTTCACAGTGATCCTCACCACTCATGAAAACTTCCAATTCCAAAACCTCCTCCCTGTTCATATTTTCAGCAGAATTTATACGTCTATGAGTTTGTTTTCTGTGGGGTTCTGAAATCTAAACTTGGCCTGATGCAGATTACTTTTCTTCACTGAGAGGGTTGTCAAGCACTGGAACAGGCTGCCCAGGGAACTGGTTGAGTCACCATCCCTAGATGCATTGCTTAGGAACACGGTTTGGTGGTGGACTTAGCAGTGTTAGGTTAATGGTTGGACTCTATGATCTTAAGGGTCCTTTCCAACATAAGTGATTCTGTGATTCTACTTCCTTGGGACACTCAGGGACAGACTTTCTGAGGGTGTAACGTGAACAGCTCCTCGGCTTTCTGTGATGAGCACCAGCAGAGATGCCTTCCCCCCATCCACTGTCTGGATCTATTTTCTTCCCCCTTGTCATACAACATGTTTTCTCCATAAGTCTACAAAGGTGAACAACTATGACAAAACTCTGCTATTCATTATTTTTCAGTTTGTTCATGCTACCACCTCAAGCCGGGAAAAGGGACCCTTTAGCTGTAAGTCTCAGTTCTAATCAGCCTTGGCCCTTACAAATTCTACAGCTCTTCGGTCCTTTGGGATGCCCACAACCTACTTTGAGCTCAGCAAGGCTGCTCGTGTAGACAAGTACTGCCAAATTAGCCTATGAAGTCATCTCTTTACACAGCTTTTCATGGGGTTTCCTTAAGATTCTGATTCTTCAGGTGATAAAGTGAAGCTGCCAAGGAGAAAGGCCACATTGTACTGAAAAATTCAGCAAAGATATGGGAAAGGTGAATGACTTACATACATGGAAACGGAATGTCAAGCATGGCACTCAGAAGCAGGCAGATTTGGTTGCACCTTCACAGTCTGCCTCAGTCAGATTTNGATTTGGTTGCACCTTCTGAAGGCTGGTGGTGTATTAAACACAGCCAGCCCTCACAGTCTGCCTCAGTCAGATTTGAATTTATCAGCTCACCACAATTCAAGTAAAGGATAGCTTTAACTTTCATTCTTGAGATATGTGTTGCCCCTTGAACAGCACTTCACTCCAGGCTGAAAATGAGGATGGATACTCCTCAGCCACCCTCATTTTACATTGATGACTTAATTTATTTCATTCTGAAAACCAGAAATCTGAGATTATCATCACATTTAGAGAAATAATTGGATTAAAGCAGCAAGGGCCAGCAGGGATGGAATTTGTCTATCCTTTAAATAAATCTTAGTGACAAAAGCAGAACGTGTGAAAGGCATTTAACACTGCTCCTTTGGTGCAGCCTAGCCTTATGAAAGTCAACTTTCAATTTTACAATGGGCTTTGTGCCACCAGAGATATGATGGAAGGGAGTGGGAGTGAGAAATGAAGCTTAGCTAACTAATGAGTTAGGGCTATCCGCTGTTTTTGGCTGAAGAGCTGTTGCTTAGTTAAATATAGCAGTTATTCTCCTGGCAGTGTAGAGATGAACACCTCATGAAGCAAATTAGTGACATTCCTATGGTTTGATTTCTCATGATCTGTAAAATTTTAAAACTGATCCTAATTCCCAGATCTTGGTTTTTGTGCCAGATTCACCAGACAGGAAAATATTAATCTTCTGGGATTTTTCAAAGAATTTTCTACATCTAGAGATGCTGAGAATATGTTCGTCCAGAATCAAATAATAGCTATACTGCTCTCCTCGTTGCCCTCAAAAACACTTTTAACCTCTTCAAGTCTACAGAGCCTGTACCACTCAGTCTCCAATGGCTTTTGAAGGACAGGAGTTGAGGTAAAGCTGTTCCAGCTCTTTCCTTTAACCCACCCATGCACAAACCCTATTTCTCTCTGCTCTTTCCTCTCTTGAGACCAACAACAACCTTCCCTTTTTGCTAGTTCTTCTTGATGCTCAGTCCAGCATCAGAAAAACACTGTCTCCACAGAAGAGGAGCACTGCAACTTCATTGAGACTCCACGTGGGTCCTGCTTGGGACTTTGTGTCACTGGTTTGACTGCCACTTCCCTGGACTTGCCTCGTCCCGGGGAGAAATCAGAACATGCAGCAGGAGGGTGCAGCTCAGCACGCATCTCTGCAGGCCAGGACTTCAAGACAAGTACTTGCAGGACATGAAAGACAAGGTGGATGCGACACAATATGCTGAATAACCAAGGGTTTTTTTTGCCTCCCTTTTCTGTGCTCAGAAACCACTTCAGAAAATGCAGAAAGCAAAAGGCTACGTCTCTGTAGCTGTGGCGATCTCTATCATCCCATGGCTGCTTTGAATCCCAAATATATGAATCTGATTCCCCTGCATCATACAAAATAAAGAAAAAAAATAATAAATATGGAAGAAATTGATGTCTAAGCTCTTGCAAGAAGAGCAGACCCTACACAAGTAAGTGACACACTAACATTTGTGCATCTCAGAGGAGGCATAAAGTGCTTAATGACAAGGTTCATGAAACTTGCTCAGCCTGTGGATATTTTCCAGGAAGAGAAGCTCTGAATGGTCTGTGTCAAGAAAACTATCCCAAATTCTTATGCCTGCCTTTAAAACTGCACTGAAAAACAAGTCAAAGAAGGTACAACAATTAATACCAGCTGAAGATCCTGAGATCTCTTTGAAACTTGATTATACCTTGCTTATTTATACACAGGGTGATACTTAAATGCTGCTGTCAATATAATATTGAGAACTGACACACAGTGGTAGTCAGGCTGACTTTTGAGTCAAACACACCCATCTAAAAATAATAGAAAAAACTAGCTAAAGGTTAATCCTGATAACAACACTTTGCCTCCTCAAGGCAGACATGATGTTATAAATGTAAAATTTCCAACTTTTGTGGGGTGTGGGGGATTCCTTAAAACTGACGCATCCCTTCCCTTGGGCATTGTCAAATCTCAGACTGAACTGGGAAGCCAGCACTACTCTTCCTAAGCTAGACAGACTCAGAAGAGAGAAGATTCTGCTGGAACCATCAATGTGAAGCTCTGCCAAGAAAGCCCGTTTTCTCAACAAGAAATGACACTCTCAATTTGCTTTGTCCCAGACAAGTAAACAAATTATCAACTTGATTATTTCACATTGTGGATATGGCACCAATCATAGCTTTGATAATGAAACTCCTTCCCACTTTGGAGCTTTTAGCTTGAGGTCGAGCTCAGGAGCCTCATGAAATACATAATAAAATACTCAGGAGATGTAGAGGGAATTCAGTACAACAAATACCTGGAGCAAAGATTATAATCTGTTTCCCCACATAGAGTCAACAAGACTAAAGACTGCCCACTTAATTGTGTCCCTTTCCTCAGGGCGAGTCAGAGATGCAAGTTAAAAGTTACTTACTTGACAGAAAACACAGGAAGAAAGAAAAAAAAGCCTGAATTTGCAGTCTGGATGGGTCATGCGTGGTGGCAAATGCAGTGGGCTGGAGGTACGTGAGATTTCTTACTGTCTGACTTTGCATGTGTCGAGGCCAGGAGCCCAAACTCTGGACCTCTTTCTGAGCAAGTCAAATGACACTTAACCACATAGCCCCACTGCCCCATCTGTGACCCCTTCTCCTAGATCTGGAAGGACCCACCCTCTCAGTGAAAGACAGTTAATTGCATCTCCATGATAATTTAGCCCGAAGACTGATAGTAAGCAGAGGCTATCAATTGTGTTGAAGAATGACTGCTGCTTTTTGCGTTCCAGATTACTATCCACCAAGGATTTCCTAATGCTGTTGGACTCTAGCCCATATATGCAAAGACAATTTGAAGTGTTAAATGAGATGCTTGAATTGAATTGTAGCTCTCGCTATGGCCAATGCCGATTATTTCCACTGAGGAAACCACCTCCTTTTTTAATTGCAGGGAGGTGTTTCGCTTGCTCGTTTTACAGCCAATATTTGCATCGCACACGGAGATAGCTGTGGACTCACAAATGTAAATTAAGAATTTAAAAGTTTCCAAGGAGCACAGTAACTCAATAAAAACTTGTCTGAGAAGCCAAGCATAATGTATGTTATGTTACACCAATCCTAGATCAAGTGTTTAGGACTGAATACACAGAGAATTTTAAGACACAAAAAGCTTCTTAAGTTGAAAATCTTGCCGAACCAATAATTATTGTTTCACTTTCCCAAAGAACACTTTTATTTTGGAGAAATATTATCCCTTTCACCTCAAAATGCAAGTAACTTGGACACTGAAAAACTCCCATCAACTTAACTCAGAAAATGTACAACGACTGTTCTGCTTGTTTGCACAGATGTCACATTTCTCCAGCCCAAGGTCAGAATTGTTAGCGAACACATGCATGATTTTGCACTTGTACTTTTCCATGTCGCCTAAGTAGGATTTGTTATTCTCAGCTCATAGCACCCCTAAATAAAATGCCAGCTTTTTATCCAAAGGAAACTGAATAAGGCAATCAACAGAAAACCTCGCTTTGTTGCCACCTTAGTCACTACTGAAGACAGTCATGCTTGGGCAAGGCTACTTGCAGTAAATGTACTGCTTTCCTTTATCACGCCAACAATGCCTGTCAGTCAGGATTAACTAATTTGAAAAAACAAGGTCACTTCTGACACACTGATATTATGAACCTTTGAATAGGGTAAGACTGGTCAAATAAAATACTTGTTTTCCACAGGATGAACATTTACAGCTAAAGCAAGCCTTCACTCAGTGGCTCTGTCTTTCCACTGGTCCTGGCTGCGGGGGAGTATTTATACCACCGCCCTGCTGAACTGCAGACCTTTTTACAGTGCTCCAGCTTTGCTGGCAAGCATTTCAACCCTAAGGCCAAGACACCAGCCAGCCCTTCCTTCCCCTGTGAGTAACCCTGGAGGGAATGCCTCGCTCACAAATTCCACCCTCAAGCAGGACTCAAGGTCTCAGGGATCTGTCTACAGCTGTGAGGTCCAGTGTCCCTCTAAGCCTCTACTCTGATATAAGGACAATTACTGTCAGCTATTAACGCCGGACAGAGTTTGGACTTTTTTGCTTCCAAGATGACTTTGAGTTGGTCACAGCAAGTATGTGAAAGCATCTGAGTGGCAATCGAGCTATAATGCTGTTGCAGTCATGCAAAGAGGGAGAGCTTTATAAGCTCACTCTTTAAACCAACACTTCAGGGCAGCTGTGCAGCAATACTTGTAAGCCTTCTAATTACAGCATTTCATTAGAAAACAGAAGAGGGAAAGATAGTGGGAAAGATTTACCAGTTGACAGGACAGGACAGTGTGTGTGTGAACAGTTCTTCAAATTACTTTAACAAAAGGAAGGAGATTGTAACTGATTCCCTTTCTCACCTTGCCTGGACTTGGGGTGGGATTCCCATTCCCTCCCCTTGCAGTCACCCCACTGAAGACCCTCACCGAGGGGCATAAAGCATTTTGCTGAGTACATTCACTCTCCAGGAAGCAGGATCCCTTTTGGGAAAATACACCATGCAAATGAAACTTGTGCTCCACCAAAGGCTGCAGCCAGGATTTCAGCCTCCACCTTGACTGTGATAATTTCCATACTTTACCTCTTTGGCCTCTGTACATTGCAAGGTGGGCTACCACACATGGCAGCACAGTACATTAAAATAAGTTCCACCTCAAGAACCAGTGGCTCAACTTGTTCTGTATGTCAAGTGTTAAGAGATTTGTTGATTTGTTTCACAGCCCACAACTTACAACTGTGGCAATTCAACATATTCTCCTAAGAGGGTACATACCATTTGTAAAGCTA
Source organism: Syrrhaptes paradoxus (assembly GCA_013400615.1). Taxonomy (NCBI): domain Eukaryota; kingdom Metazoa; phylum Chordata; class Aves; order Pterocliformes; family Pteroclidae; genus Syrrhaptes; species Syrrhaptes paradoxus. Next base: position 46,641 of record VZTO01026575.1, read on the forward strand.
CCTTCTCATTCCCCACTAGCAATAGTTCCCAAAGTTCTAATTTTGCTAACCTTTTAGCACACTGCTCTGGCAAATGGCTACAAGCCTGAAGGGGAAATAATGGGATGTACTTAATTCAAAGATGCCAAAGTTCAAATATCCTCATAGCCAAGTTATAACTCATAGCATCATCAAACATTCCCTAGATCTGCTCTGCTACAACACAGTTCCCAATTACTTTGTTATTTTTGAGCATAAGACCATGGAAATCAAGCAGGAAAAATCAGGAATAAGAGCTATGATGCATTCACCGCTCACAATTATCTGTTGTCATTTATCTTTTCTGTTACTGAAGCTGTCACTGGTTAGCATCTTTCTTAAGTGTTCCACTCATTAGCCAATACCCAGAAACAGAGGTATTTCTATTTAATAGTGCTCCCTATTACAATGCCCTTATAAAATTCTACACTTTTCTACACTAACTGTCCCTAGTGCTTTGTTTTACAGAAGTGTTAGGATAGCACTCTGGGCAATTACTCAATAGTATTGGAGTACAGGAGTTGTTAACCTATGGCTCTAAATCAACAAAGCTATAAATAGACCCTAACACATTATTTAATTAAAAGAACGGTAAACTTCCAAACATCTGTGCTTCATCAGATAGCCTTCTACAAATACACCCAGACAGGGACTTTAGAGATGGGTAATGGAAACCTGTCTCAGAAGTAGAGAGCTAGGTGGAAATATTCACATTGTTGGTGATCCTGGCAGGGGAAAAAAAAGTTTCCTTCAATAACGAGCAAAAAGATTTTGTTTTTCTTTCTATGTAGTAAACAGCAGCTTTTTATAGGTGCTTTCAGCCTACTCTGAAGCTGTGTGAAATACCTTGTCAAACAAATCTGAGAAAGTACCGATTTGGCTGTGAAGTTCTGTCATTTTCTGTTTTGCAATCTTGTCCCTGGCTAAGCACTAGAAACTGTACAAGACACAGACTTTGTAGCTCTTAAGAGAGTGTAAGAAACACTTTCCAAAAGGCACTGGCTGAGTTCTTGTGAACCCCCTTTTCCCTCTTTTTATGACTCCTCGGCAACCCAACTGGTTGCAGACTGCTCTATAGAGCCATCCCACCAGCTGGTCTTTGCCTCATGACAGAGTTGCACATGGATTACAGCTCCCAGCAGTCACTGAGCACTGTTTAAATGGGACTTAAACAGAGAAGAAAGAGAAAGAAAGCACATGTATACGCACGGCACATGCATCTCATCAAGAATGAACACAAAATCAAGTTCTGTTTCACTTACCAATATCTGGGGAAAAAAAGATCAAAAAGTTGGACTCCCTCCCCTTTTCTTTTTTTTTGCCTGTAGAGTACTTCCAGGCATGTGCTTTCTTGCTTTTGTTCTGGGTAAGCACAACTTGGGATTCTTGAGGATCTTTTTGAAAGGCTTCTCCTGGAATAAAACCTAAAGTTCTCTTTCTGCAGAAAGATGGAGAAGACACTTGTGTGTTCAGCTAGCTGAGCAGCAGAAGCAGAGAGCAGCAATAGGTGCTGGGGAGTAACAGGAGCGGGGAATTAGTGTTCTGGTGCAAGAGTCCCATATTTATTTTGTAAAAAAAAAAAAGTAAAACAGAAGTATTTTAGTTCTAAAGAGATGTAACTGAGTAAAAATGCAATGTCTAAATACATTTGAAAAGGCAGAACTGAGTGATAACAGACAGTTGTGGGGAATGAGGAAGGAAAATACTGGAATGACAGATGATGATATAGGAAGATGGGTGATTAGATCATCATAGTACAGAGTATGGAAGGCTAGGGAGACTAGTAAAGTATGAAGACAATGTATCTCAGGAGAGAGGTATAGTCACCCTGTGCACAAGCACATTTTGAGGAGAAACATGAGAGGAGACAAGACTCAGCCCTGCAAAAATACTGCACACCCTCCACACGACATGTGTCAGTAGCAGAATTAGGCTAATACCTGAGTCTTCGCTCAAGCAGTTTAATAAATAATAATAATAATAATAATAAACAACTTCCTCTGCAAGGCCCATTTTAATGTAGAAGAAGTATAAAAAGGTCACAGTGTAAATTAAAATGAGTTCCCAAACTCTCTACACAAAACTTTTTGGGTCTTCAGCATCAGAAAGTGTATATAACTCCCCCAAAGGGACACAACAAATCAGTGACATTAAACCCTGAGTTTTCTATTTTTAGTAGAAAAACTACAGGATAGGTCTATTTGGATCTACTAGATACTAACTGCATCTTTTTGAAAGAGGAAAAAGACAAGTGCCATACAATTCATATAAGGGCTAGATGAAACCACATTTACCTCCTGCCATGTTTAAGTCAATGTTTTTTTTTTTGTGTATAAAATACGTCTTTTTAAAGTACGCCACCAGGAATGTTTGTGAAGATACCTTGCAACTGCTGAAAACGTGCACTGGTTTGAAATTCGTAGTAACACAGTTACCAGTATAACACTTGTATGATATAGCCAACAAGCCACTACGTCATAACATGTTTTCCATGTGAAGATTCAATTTGTAAAATTGGCTAATGAGCTATATGCCAGATATTATCATTTTTTTGGATCTTCCTTTAATTGCAGGCACAAGAGCTTCATATTTAAAAGATGTGTCAGTAGAAATATGTGAGCTTACAGTTGCAGATCATTAATTTGAAACTCTAATGCAAAGAAAGAAGGGGTTAACATTTCAGAACAGGCTTCCACTGATTCACCAAAGGGCAGAAAGTACTAATAAAGATACTGTAAAACATCTAATGATTGTAACCAAGGAGTTTCCCGTGAGAGGATGAGCTCCTTGGGTCTCCAGGCACTGAAAAGCTGCCTTGTTACCCAGCCAGTAGGTTTGGTACACTTGCTTCAGCTTTTGCATGCAGGTGGAAGTCTGCATTTATGGGTCAGAATCTTAAGAGATGTAATGAATAGGTTACCACATACGTTGCTCCAAAATCTTATCAAAGATACACTGGTGGTTATTTCAGTTTGTGTCTAAAAGCCTCTGCCATCATCAAGGATCTTCTTGCTCTAGCTACGCTGCAAACCAGGACCAAAATAAATTTTTTCTGCACAAAACGTTCACAATCCAAGGCCATACTGCACATTACTGAACTATCTAACAACATGAAGCCGTACTGCTACTGTGAGGAACACAGGGTTTTGTATGAGCTAATTTACCCTGCCCCTGCTGCACTGGAGCATTTCACACTCTGGTGACCAGATTGTTTCCTGTACTCAGCCGAGCTCATTAGGTCAAGTTGCATGCACATGCCCTCGGTACATAAAATATATAAATAAATAAACATATAAATATAAACATATAAATATATAAACAAATAAAATAGAGACACAGGGCAGTGTGAGGAGACAAGAACAAACACCAGCGGTCACCAGGATGTACAAGAAGTCATAACACATCACTAGTATAGTGATTTTTGAGGGCAACGAGAGAGTTTTCAGGAAGGATCTGAGGGTACAAAAAGAGGAATCTGCTTGCTTGCTTTGCAGCAGCAATCAACGGTGTGCTTTGTGGAGGGGGCAAAAAAACCAACAAAACAACATAATGCTTGTAAGCTCCCTCTCCCCAAAGCATCACCTTATTAGGAAAAATAAAAATGACACTAGGGGGTGAAAACTAACCAAAGTAAAACAATATCTGGGACATGAGCAAATGATTTTGTCAGCATGCCTAGAACTTAATTTTGGAGGGAGCCATCTCTATATCTACGCCTAAGGCCATGTGAATATGCAAGGCCTCTTACCAACATAATATTCACTGCAAACATTTTAGTTCAGGTGCACGGGAGGTCTATCAGGCTCAAGGCCCAATGTATTACTTTTTTCTGAAGCAGCCTAAACTTGCAGCTGAAATACACTCCATTTGACACAAAAGCAACACAGGAAGAGTCTAATAAAAAGGGATATTTGTCCTTTTCAGAGTGCTAGGCTTAACTGCACAAGTGTTTCTAGAAATGTTTAATACAACAAAAGTATGTGAAAAAAAAAGAAAAAACTGCAGGAACAGCTGATGTACTTTTTTTTTTAAATAATAATTTTTTATATCGCCTAAATCCCTAAAGTCAGTGTCTGGACTCTGTCTGGAGGCTTCCCAAAAATCACTGCTTGTCAACACTCTTTCCACAGAAATTAGTCTGTTTACCTCCACCAGTGCATTGTCAAGTCATCTCTTCCCATCTGCATTACAGTTTAAATTGGTATCCTTACAGAAAAGTCTAACTTGCCCTTTCCTTATCCAGGAATCTCTCTAATAGCTAAAGCCCATGTTAAAATAATTCATATCAACAGAATGCCTTTCTTCAAAGTGCATCTCTACAGAGATCAATGTATATGTTTAGACAGTACCTATCATGAGAAGGTCAAAATTTGTCCAGTTGATAGTAATGAATGAAAGGGAAACACAAAAAATTCTAACTGGATATTTATTCACGTTGAATCCTGATCCAAAATGAGCATTTTCCTGGAGAGTAACCTGATAAAAAGTTCTTTCCTCTGCCTCAACAATCTGCTCAAGGCTTTTGGAAGAAAGATACAGGTGGGATACATCTGCTGGAGCATGCCAATCTCGTGAACCGTCTTTGACAGGTTACACAGGATCCTTGAGAAAGCCTTCCTATCGCACAATGTCCGAGGGCATCCTCGATGCACTATGTCTTGTGACATTTTGCTCATTGGCAACTGCAAAGAGTGTCAAGCTGAGTTCTCAGCAGTTAAAAGACACTGGAAGACCTGAGAGACAACCCAACACCTTCAGGCTTTACAGAAAAAAAAAAAAAAAGCAGTTGGTAACAAGGGGAAAGTTGATACACAAACAAAAAATTCACATCTATTGCATTTATCTCTCTCTGTCCCTAGCAGTCACTGGCGTGTGGAAGATGAGTTATTCATTACATTTGTCTGACGACTGCGCATATCCTTTCAGCAGACCCTTTCCTCCTACCACCATAAATGGGACAATACTTGGTAGTCCCAACCAAAAGCAAGTGATTCCAACCTCCTTGTCACATTTCTAAATGGTCCCTCCCAGCTCAAAGCCCTGGCACGTCATACTCACACACGTGAACGGCAGCTGTCTGTGCTGTCCCAGTACTGCAGCTAAACCTTCCAGTCAGCTGTCTGTCCATCAATGTATAAAACACCCACTTGAGGAACTCTGGCATACACTGCTGGTCCTCACAAAAACCACAGCAAGGTCATCAGCCGCCACCTTCCATGTACTTGCACACATGGACAGTTTCTCCCAGAAGTTTCCCCTCAG
>VZTO01026575.1:58236-70529 GCA_013400615.1 Syrrhaptes paradoxus
GCCAGGAAACATCACTGCAGGGTAAGCTGATTAAAACTACAAACTACATGAACTTGGTCTAATACCTTCTTGCCTGCAAAGCCACTCTAAGAGAACATGGCTAAAGAAAGTGTCTTGAGCTATTCCAGCATCTTTGCTCCCGAGTACTGTGCTCACATAAAATGGGGCAGGCAAACAAGAACAATCAACTGGCACCTCTTGAGTTCCCACAAACATTTTGGCTGGCCATTTCAGTTCCCATCACAGATTGCTTTGCTTCATATTAAGATGCAGCAATGCACATAAGCACACTCTTAGCTCCGAGTATGGAAACTGTCCCTATTAAAATTATTCATGCTCTTGAAGTGAAGCACTTGTTTGGATGCTTGGCTGAATCAGGGCCTAATTAAGGAGGTAAACAGCCTTCTATCCTCATTCACCTCTTCCTCAGCCTTAATCCTACAGTCACCTAGGTTTAATTTAAAAATCTGTTTTCAGGAGTTGAGCCTGGATCTGTCACATCCAAGATTGCCACTAATTGCTATGTGTCAACAGTATTTAGAAAAATGAGCAATGAATTAAAGCCACCAATCCTTCTGCCTGGATGACAGCTTTATCTTTACACACCAGATTTGTAATGGGGTTGCAATCTCTTTACCCACCCAGAGATGAAAATTGCATTGCCCAAAGTCAGTCAGAGATTTCTTCAAGTAGTCCAAACATTTCTGAAGAAAAGCTACTGATCTTGTAAATGAACATACGGTGCAAAAGCACTCCAACTTAGACCCGAGGAAGCAAGAACATCCTCTTCCTCTGGCTAGTCTTATCTGATAGTTGTGGTATTAGGGGATTGGAAAGCAGACTCAGAGAGACAGGCTGACGTTCTCAGGAAGATCAAGGAAGATGTGAAGGTCACAGATGACACGTGGCTGGTTTCAAAACCTCAGAAATGACACCAGGGAAAGAGGCGGTGAAGGAAGAAGGGGAAAAGAGCCAGCTGTAGAAGTTGCGAGAGAAAAATTTTGTTGGAGGCAACAGAAGAGTAGGAGCAGGGTGACGCAAAGACAAGCAAGCGAGTAAAGCACGGCATATGATGACTACAAACAGTGGTGTCCAGAGGGATTCCTTTACTGGATGTGCCTGTCTAATACTGATGTAATGAGCTAGTTATGAGGAAAAAAGTCAGAAATGTGTGTGGGAGTGTTGGAGGGGCACATATTAGGTGTCTGCTCCCACAAGAAAGGAGGTAAGCTAGGGCTCCTGCTAAGACTCTGTTAAGAGGATTAAACAAGACAGTGAGCAAGACTGGACATGAGCCTGCTGAAGTTTTTCAGGTTCGGTGACATATTGAGAGGAAAAACTGATCGCAGAAATGATCCTCCTATCCTCCGAGGAACAACTAAGACGAACAAAATCAGGGGGAGAGAAAAAATATAAAGCTACCTGTGGAGGGATGGTTGTGTCCACTAGGAATGGCAGCAGAGCACAATGCCATCAAGGTTTCCTCCTGACTTTGCCGCAGTCTCCTGACCTCACTCAAGTAGCACAGCCTCTCTGCTCTGCCATACATATGTTTCAGGAGAAGAAACACAGTGATACTATTTTTAAAAAAATCTTTTTCACACGCTTGTTGAGAAACAATATTTAAAATACGTTACGTGCTCAGTGCCTTGTAGATGCTATACAGAGACAAGTTACTACTAATTATTTTACTTGGCTGAATTTGACATGTATGTTTTCAGAGGTACNTGGTGGGAAACAGTCAAAATGTGAACAGCATTGTTAACATATTGCTTGACTTTTAAAATCCCATTGTAAAATAAAATAAACAGCTCCTGAAAGGGAGACAGATCTTCAGACATCCTCCCACTTTTGNGCTCTGAAATGCCTCATATGTAAGGCCTTAACTAAAATGAACAAGCAAACAAAAATCGCTGCAGGTTTTATTAGCAGGAGGGACAAATAAGAAGGTGTCAAAGCAATGCAGAGATAAAGTTGAGTTTGAAGTAAGGACAGATATAAACATTTTGGCTGACACAGCAGCAAAATCAGCTTGGAGAAGAATTAAGGACAATCAAGGTAATAATTTACCAAGGCAGTAGTTTTCAGATGTTGACATACAGTTTTAGGACATGGAGGAAAACAAAGCAGATAAGAGAAGACTCAGAATTATGACAACTTGCAACTTCTACTTCTTGTTACTTGCAACAGGCTAGTAGTGAGGAAAACAGACAGGAAAATCATCTGAAGATTATTCTTCCTTGAATGCTCCCATTTTATTTTCATGAGTATTAATACAGGCCACATATTGACATTGATGAGCAGAAAGATCCTTGAGGAAGGGAAGCACGTGTTTCCTCGTGCAGACATCTGAACAGTTTACAGTCACAGGCAGCTTTGAACTTAAGGGTAGGAAATGAAGCTTGTATGGAAACTAAAGTGGAAGTGTGGGGCATTTAGGGTTTTGTGATAATGGTTTCACTAGACTCTAAATGCTCTTCAGGGCAGAAACACTTAGAGGAGTTCAGAAATATTTTTGACTTTAAGAAAGCTGACTTTGGGAGAATGTGATATGCCCTAAGGAATTTTTACTGGAATCCTGTGAAACATGGGAAACATAGAGCTGAATTTTTAAAAAACATCTGAAGAGACTGAAATTTAAAGCTGTCCTGCTTAATTCCAAGGAGGAAAAAGGGCAACTGAGGCCAAATGCAGCTAAGATGTGAAGTTTAGTGTAAGCAACCCATAGAAAACTTGGGAAAATTATTTTATTTTATATATATGTATATGTAGATATTTAGAAACAACAAATGATCCTTTGAAAAGTAAATAACCTGGCAAGGAGGGATATAGAATTTCTTAGGAATTAGAAAGCAGTTTTAAAGAAATAGTTCCAGGAGGTCAGAGCATCTTTTGACACTGACATGAATTTTGTCTCCTAACCATTACATGGAGTTTCATTTATATCAGCCCTAGAAAAGACTGGGAGAAAAATGCTTAATTGCTTAAGGCATATAATAAAAGTAAGAAGTTAGCATGCACTTTTTTCTTTGAAGACGAATAATAAGAGGCCATATGACTGCTTAAATATTACCAACACATTGTGACAGAGTTTCCAGGGCTTGCTTAAAGGGAGGAAATTTGCATTGATGTATGTACACCCTCTGAGTTACAGCCATGCCAGCCCATAACAAATGTGATGCACGAATACAACCTGAAGTTCCTATCCTAGGCAAGCTATAAGACAAGTGCAGAAACAGGTGGGAGGGAAGGGGAAGAATTCCCTGTAACACATGCAGAGCATTAGATTCAGAGAAAAAACGTTTACATATGGTTGAAAAGTTTTTTTTTTTTCCTTTTGAAAAGTAACATAAACTCTTAACTGAGAGATCTATACACCTGAAGTTCTGTGATGACAGAACAGACCAGTGAGACCTGGAGTTAATCTTCATTGTTGCAGGACAGGGCAATGAAATGAAGCAAGCTCCTATAGAACTGTTAGCTTAATATCTGCCATGCAAAAATAATAGGGGCAATTTTACTTGAACACTTTAATGGGCATAATTTGATTAGAAGCAATTGTGCAATTCTTGGAGGGAAATTTCTGCATACAAATTAATATTAATTATCTTGCTGAAAGATAAGAAAATTAAAGACAGGCCCTAATTCTCTAAAAATTACCCAACTCCAGGGGTTGAGAGACCCAATGCCTCTGACAACCTGCATTGCAGGGCTGCTTGTTTACAGCTGACTGAGGTGACTCACTGAATTTCGGTTTTAACTTCTAAAAGAAATTTAAAATTAATTTTAAAATTATTTTTGTGAATACCAGATAGATTATTTAAATCCAAGTATAGACTACATTGCTTACCTACAATATGAACATTCTGATGGTAACAAAAATAGAAAAGACAGAGATAATTTCTGAAGTATCTACATTTTACAGGTGAGTAAACTGTTGTTAGGGCAGCAAATGAGTGTACAGTATTATCTTATTAGCCATGTGCTAAAAAAGCTTTCAAAATGCATGAAAGCATCTTTCATAGTGTATCAAGCTCAATATAAAAAGGAAACTTGTATTGAATCTCCTGTGAAAACTGCTGATTTCAAGAAAGGCAGAAGTAATAATTTTTCCCCAATCCTTGCAGCAGGTTAGAATCTCCAAATACAATTAAAAAGGATCAGAAAAGATATCGATAGGAATTCGATACAAGCTGAAAGAAACGATACCGATAGGTTTGTAACTGGTAAGGTGCAAGGAGGGAAGGAGAGAGACAGGCATTAGAAGCATTAGCAGGAACAATTCCCAAGGCCAGTAAGTATCAGGGGGCCCCAAGGCAGTCAAAACCAGAGTGTAGAGATTTAGAGTCAAGGCATTCAAAGAGTCTACTTAGTTTGACCAGAAGACAGTCTCACATTTCAAGGTTTCTTCTTCAGTACAGCTAAGCTTTTCAACGGGAGGCCTTGACCCCAGGGATCACTAACTGAAGAAAACAAATGTGTTTTCAAATGAATGTATTAGCACTGTCAGAACTGACTGTACACAAGATTAAACGATATTTATTTTCACTTTCCAGAATACCATGTTAAATTTTAGAGAGACAGACAGAAATGTTTCCAAATAAGACATGAGAATCTGAGCATCAGATTTGCTGTGTTCGCTGGGATTCAACAGCAGAATTCCTGTTAACTGATCTGGCTAAGCCCCCTTCCAAAATGTCAGCCTGAGGCTTTCTTGCCTTCAGCGGTGTTGGTGAGGATGGTGGGAGGGGACACGTGCCATCAGTCCATTTCAGTTCTCTTCACTGTTTTGTCTCTCAATTAATTGGATTTTGGTGAGGCATTTTGGAATTGCACAGGTGTGATTCCCTGACTGAACCAAACAGAAGTTTGCCTGCCTGCGATAAGGAACATAAATAAAATCTGAATTAAAAATACAAAAGTGATTCTGGGTAAAAAAGAAACTCTGATTGCAGGAAGTAGATGCCACATCTTTTCATAGAGGAGTTTGCTCACAGTTTATCTGCATATTCCCTAAGAAAAAGGTACTTCAAAACCCATTTTGTGCTTCTACTTTGATCGTACTTGAGCAGTATCACAGCCTTCCTGGGTTCCACAGGAACCAAGCAGAGGCTGCGTTAAATGCAAGGTAAGATGGGGGCAGTGGAAGAAAGAGCCCAAGGGAAGGTGACCTACAGCAGACCAGATAATTTCAGATAAACATTAGATATCTACTGAGTTTATTTCTATTTACTAGGCTGTTTCAAGGCCACATTTCACTCTGTATTTGAATGCCTCCTATACTCGTGTATGGACCCACTTGCAATTGTATGAGCATTCCTGAGGGACCTGTGTTTATGCACTGTCCCAAAATGGACAAGAGTATAGTGAGCTGAATTTAAAATCCAGAAATTGTGTTCCCAAAGGGAGACCAATAAGGATAGAGAGGAGACCATGGGCACCGCTATTTCAGCAGAAAACATCTGAGCACCTGAATAAGTCGGAACTACAGCAGGGGCTTCAGAATAGCTACATACTACCTGTGAATTTTGAGGAGTGAATATGTGCTTGGTAGTAAGAGGTATGACAAAGCAGGAAAGCGGGTCTCACAAAGCTCAGACTTGTTGGGTCAAGTGTCCTTTTCCTGTTTGGCAAGTCCTTTTGTCTCTGTGTTCTCCTTATCATCCTGACACCTCACCAAAGCACAGAATGACGGACAGCTCTTAATGACTTCCTCACGTTAGATTCTGATACATGGGCCCTGCCCTTTTCTGCATACCATGAAAGTCTCTATTCCCCTCTGAATTTCCACTGTAGAACCCAGGTCCACTTCCACACATGCAGCTCCCCACTCCCACCCTGCAATCCATGTCAAGACAAATGTGCTCTTGTTGCACCTTGCTTGGTTCAGGCATCTGAAGCCAGCATTTCTGAACGGATGGACTGACAGCTGATGCCGCATGAGCAGCCGGTGGGGCTGGTATCACCCTCCCCAGGAGAGAGAACATACTCTTCTGGGCACATCCACTCCCACAGCACACAACTGGGGTTATTGTTTCCTGTGTCCAGAAACCAGGCTCTGTCCTGCACCATCTCTGTGCACTGCCACCATCCCGCCTGACTCAGAAATATCATTTTTTTTCCCTCTTCTAGCATGCTCATTAGGCGATTTGAGCGCAGGGTTAGTGGCTTGGTCACTTGGTTTGAGCACTCCCAGCAGACTTCACTGAGGCATTCCTGAGAGCAAAGATGTGCTCTGCAAATGGGCATTTACTGAATGGGACCCTGCAAAGCACTTGAGAAAACAAAGCACACGTGCATTTTAAAAGTGGGCGTTTTGTGGTACCCACAGTTACAAGGATCTAAGCTGAACAGAGGATACTCACTGGATGGAGTTGATACACCGTCATGAAAACAGAGGAGGCACTTCAAAAATCAAGCCTGTTAGTGCCCACCTCCCTTCTTACAGCTGGAGAGATGACCACATACCCATTTTAGACCAGAAGGAATAACAAGTTGGTTTACACTTTCTTGTTTCCCATAACGTGATGTTTCAACCCCCTAGGCATCCCCTCTCCCATTCACGGAGGGTGACTGAAGCAGAGTAGCATCACTGGGACAAACCTGCTGCTCCAGGGCAGCGCTGCCTGCTTGCTCGCTCACTTGCTGCCCTGCCTGTTCCCAGGTAGCTGTCTGCGAGGGGGCCAACAAGCAGGCTAATTTAGAGCTCTAAAAGCTGGCAGCAGGAGTGCAATTAAGCCATTTTCACAGACTGCTGGCCAAATGCAGCAATTTATTGGCTGAGTGATTGGATTATTCATTTGCAAAGCTAAGGAGAGGGCATTTTCTTACCACTTCAGTTGGCCTGTAGTACTTGTGATTGACTGTCACATGAATCTTGCCAGTCTCTTTGCACCGTCCTACTTCATTTTCATTCTTCCCTTCCCACCTGTAAAGAAGATAAACATTTAATCAACCCATAATTACTTTAGTGCTCTGATCTTACCAACATTTGGCCTGCTTTCATTTACTTGAGGCTGGTGTCAATTCTCCCTGCAGGACAGTATAAACTCATTAGCTATAGGAACAAAGGCAGAGTTTAGACTTGAATGGAGCAACAATGGCTTTTGAAGTCTCCTTGTTTTGGTTTTTGATTCAGTGGAAGGGTTGAAATACAGGACTTCCAAATTAAACACATAATGCTAGAGGAAAATAAAACATCCTGATTTCAGAATGTCTCATGGATCTGCAAATAAATGTGACAGTGAGGTTTTTCATTTGTGGATTGGTTCAAAGTTGTTTTCTTAAAATATTTTTGATTCTTGTATTTTGGCCAATACTTTCAGGAACTCTTTAATCTGTTAATTTTATGGATGTGAAGCTCTGTTTGAATAGCATTAAGATGCATAATTTAATTTGTGCTTAACTAGGAAAAACAAAACAAAACCAGTTCTTGAGTTCTCAGTCCTAGCTTGACATGGCACTTCACATACATGTACTGTAAACAGTACCTACTACCTGTGAGCTGAAAGCCAGCTACTTTGTCCAAATTAGTTTCATATGTGTCGAACAGCCTGCAATTTGCTGTAATTTATGTGATCTGCTTGCACCATGAACTATTTTGTTAGTAACTGTCCTGGCCTAAAATTTCAGGAGCAGCAGAAGAGGAGTGGTTTGGTGGGTGGCTAGCTCTGCCCTTGGAGAGGCCAGGCTGCAGCCTGGAAGCCAATGCTACCTCTCAAAACAAAGATTCTTCTAATGACACATGTAGAAACGTACATTGGTGCATCAAACCTAATCCACTGAATGTACAAAATGCAGAGTTATCATCAAAACTCTATCCTCTCCTTGTTTTTTGCCTCTAAGTGTGCATCACGGGGCTCTGAACCAGCTTGGCACAAAAGTGCAGTGATGAAATCCTTTTTGTGTGTGTGTTTAAGTAAATTCTATGTAATTTAAATCAGTGCTGTGTTTTAGACTGCTTAGCCTCCATCATCAGCAATTAAATAAAAGCTCCCCTTGCCTCCCACCTACTGCCAGTTCTTGGGATTTTGTCACAGATTTGGTTTCTCCTTGCACCCCTGCCCCCCATGAAGCGCCTAGAATTTAACTCTTTGACAATCTCAGCCTTCATTTTTGAGTTTCTAGCCCAGAGGGCTAAGGAGGAAAGTCTGAATATGTGACCTCTGTCTACCCATGAAGTTTAAAAAACCGAAAGGTAGAAGGAAGTACCAAATATGCATTATTACTAGTTTTTAAATCCCACTTTTTTTGAGCACAACTCATGACTTTTGGATGACTAGCAAAGCCTGTAGGATGCTCGATACTGGGAACACTTCATGCTGAAATTATTTCCAGCAGATAATAGTCACAGTGAAGGCTGCTGTTAATAGTCATGCCATGATACTAAAGATGATTTATAATTTAAATTTTCTTTCTTTCTTTTTCACAGTTACTCTCTTTGAAGCCTGAGCTGCAAAGTTTTCATTCAGAAGCCAAAACTAACATTAGTACCTCCCTTTAAAGGGCAAAGGGTAAAAATGTGCAGGACTCAAATGAGCTTAATAGAAAACTAACCGTCACCAGTAAAACAACAGGAAGCGCTTAGATCAGGAGACGTCAGTTGTTGCTGGAGGTCACTGAGCAGAGAACCCCGTTTAACACCCAACAGGCTCCAGAAGGCTTGGCCGAGCCAGTAAAGACTCACTTAATGTCGCTATCAAAGTTATATAACAATAGAAATAGCTTAAGAAGAAATCTCCACCCGTTTTGTTCAGCCCAGTAATGTGAAAAGTTCACAAGAAAAAGTACTTCTCATTGTGAACAAAGTAGCGTTTGATATCCACACTTCTAATTAGTCCTGGCACCTCGGTGCTCACAGCTGGGGACACCATACTGCTGATAAAAGGGATTGCGTGGGGGCCAGCCTGACACCAGGAGCAAGACATCCATTCTGCTAACCAGTTGCCCCTCTTCTCTTCCTCTAACCACAAGGAAAGTAAAAAAAGCCCACCAAAACTCACCTTAATTCATAGTCAAATTGCAGCTAGAATTGTTATCTGGAAAACATGATGCCAGATTATCCTGAAGCACGAGCATGGTGGAAAAGGCACAGGGAACCCTCACGTTGCTGCGGTTTTAGATAGCTCCAGCCACCATGACAATCCATCTTTCTGCTCCTTAGGGTGGATGCCCAAGTAGGCAAGAAAACCGCCTTGTGTAACTTGAAAATGCAAAGGATCCCTGGCTAAAGAAAGTTTGGCTTATCAGGGCTGGGCTAAATTTATAGAGGATGGTGAGTAGATGTCCCCAAAACCCATCTGGTGTCCAAGCCCAGGGCTTCTAGGCAGGCGTTTGCTGGCCTCTTGTAGGCTTTTCACAAAATGCTGGTCCAAGACCACTGCCTACCCCACGCTGGAGAGCTTCACCCTCTCGCTAAGGCAAAGGATGGGTTTGCTCTGACGCTATATGCCAGAACACTGTGCACCCAGAGAAGGATGCACAAGACCACACATCTGCTACTGACAAAGTGGGTTTGATGCCCTCTGCATCTACGCTTCCATGTCAAGTGCCTCACTGTTGGAGACAAGCGCTTCGGGATTGCTTAGGAGGATAGGCATTGTCAACTCTGGTGGATACTGCTACTATCACTGACCTCAGAAATGTCCATAAGGCTTAAGTTAATCACATTTCAGATGCATGTTCAAGTTTACTTGTGTAAAAGGTTCCTTGCATCAAGAGCTTTTACATTCTGGATTTACAGAGGAATGAACTGCATTTAATTTAAGGCTAATTCCGTATCTTCAGATCACTGCTGTTATAATACTTATTATCAGCAGTGATGAATGCTCCTCTTCCTCTGCAACTCTGGAGATTCCAATTATTTGTCATTTCCTACAACTATTCAGTAAGACAGCAAGTGTCAAGCTAGAAAAACATCCGCAGCTATGGATGATTTTCTGAGGACGAAGAGCTGGGTTGTCCACCTGGTGGGGTGTGAGGGGGCAGGGAAGGACACAGGGAGCCAGAATAATTGAGGGGAGGAGGGGTGGGAAAACAGCACAGCAATGAACCAAATGGTCCAAATGGCTGCAACTGAGAAGCAAACAAGTATGTATATTTTTTAGGTGGTGAAGAAATCAGCTAAAGAATAAGTCTTTCACAAAAGCACAGATAAACTGAACCAAAGCCATAGAGTTTTAAAAAAATATTCAGAACTGCTAGTAGCTACAGCTGCCCAGCCTCTTTATGGAAAATAAAACTAACATGCACACCTTTTAAATCAAATATATGCCAATAGAAAACATTTTCACATTTGGAAATGAACAATAAATTAATTAAGAATAAAATTTTTGGAAATTTTTGCTCTTCCCAGCTAATACGAGATACCATTTGTGTAGATTTCTTGGATTTGTGGCTTGATTGCTGCTACACACACAATTAAGCCAAAGTACTTCATTCTGTCCTGGCACTTTATAAACAGAAAAGCTGACACCATATAACAGGCTCTTCATGTCTTTTGCGAGTAATCTTTTGTAGGGAAACTTCGAAAATGACTCTTCATATGTTCTTTTGCCACCAACTCAACCACCAACCTTGACAGCAGCTCTGATGCATCAAAGCAACCAAGGATATAGGGATTGCTTAGCCACAGTTTTGTGCTTAAACCTAAAGAATACGTATGCTACCACAGAGAGATATACTTAAAATTTTTTTCAAATGCTCTGATGAATCAGGTCTTCAGTATTCACTAAAGGAACACAGTTAATACAATGCTATTGTTGTTATTACATTCCCAGCATTGTCAAGCTCAAGTTTCAAAAATCTAAATTGTGACTCCCCATAATATGAGACTTTAAAAAGGAATACATGCTAGGCTCCCTATTTTTTGGTTTCTTTTTTTTTTTTTCAGTTAATTGGGAACCTTTTGAAGCTCTTATCCCTTTACCCCAAATTGTGAAAGTTGGTGTTGAAAAGCAAATGTTTTCTCAAAGAATGTTAGTGCTTCTGTGAAAATCAAAGCATTCTGGAAAGAAAAGTTTTACTTGCAAGTAAGTTCCATCACTGTCAACCTGAAACAAAATTATATTAATAATACCTAAAAAAGATGTTTTGACATTTTCAGAATGGAAAGGTTCTTTTCTTCTTTCTGAATGGCTTTAAAAATTCTTTTAAAGATATTATTTCTTTAAAAGGAGGTTAGAAGAGAAACAAAGCAGTCCAGCTAACCTGAAATCAGATATTTTTCTAAATTATTTTAATTTCATTTGGGGGGGAGGGGGAAATGTGGAATTTCCCATGAAACATTACATTTAATTCTCACTCAGCCTTCCTACAGGAGAAACTGTCATACCTCTTATGATGTATGAAATCAGATAATTAAATTGTTACAGTCTTCAAACCTTAATTTGAATTCCGAAACAGTTATTAGGTTTGCCTACAGATAAAATCTTGTACCAATAAGAAAATAATAAAAGCTTGCTTAGCTGGAAGAGTTAATTCTCCAGCTGAGGTGGGTTAAATGCTTCCCTAGCATATATACTCTAAAGTGAGAATGGTGATAAAATGCTGCAGTCCTAAGGGAGGACCCTTGCTTGTGTAGGTTCACCCAGGCCAACATTCTTCACCAATGTGGCTGGGTAACCTTTCAACTATCACTCTTCAAAATGTGGCCAACTTCTGTAGGAGATTCTGTTCCCTTCCTCCCCATCCGAAAGCTTCTGCTTTTCCTGAGCTGTTAAATACAACACTGGCCAGCCAGCAATTTTTGGTGGGCAAAAGCCAGACCCGAAAACTGCAGCTGTTTTGATGATGACATCTGATGGCTCCTCTTCCACGTCCCCACAGCACTATTACTAACATATTGCTGGTTTTCCATTCTTACAGCAATCCTAATCTCATGTGTTTCTGTAACCCAACCTCCCATTTTAAGGTAAAAGTGAAAATAAAAAAAAAACCCAAAAAACAAACCACAACCCCCTTCTTCTCTCAGTTCAATCTCAGTTCAACCTTCACTGTCACTGAAGAGGCCACTGCTTCTCTTCTGCTAGTAGTTCACCTCATTATACCCTATAGCTTATCTGCAAACTTCCCCTTTTTAGGGTGATCTTTTATAAGACCAAGTGGCATGTTAGTTAAGATAAAATTTGTGCATAGAGCCAAATGACTACAGTAAAATATTCATTTATACTGAATTAATTCTGATCCTGGAAGCAATGAATATTTCTGTAACAAATGTGTATGTATTTTTATATTAATAAAAACCACAATAAATCTTTCCACTGCTCAAACAGTTTTTTCTTTTTTTTTTTTTT